>LT855422.1:2379485-2395532 GCA_900184765.1 Hymenoscyphus fraxineus
TTCCTTAGGTATAATATTAAGGTCTAGCAGATAATTCATTAGGTAAATCCCCATGGGGAAGGGAGGGGGTCTATACTATAAAACTTACCCACCGTCTCCAAATTCCATACACTTACTCATTAAACCTTACTTATTACCTAATACATCTAATATATAATACTCTATATATTAAGATATAGTATTCCTAGCGAGTCTTATACCTAAGGAGGTAGTTTCATATACTTTATATATATAATAAGTATAGTAGGTACTATAGTAGTACCTTCTCTACTCTCCTCGCGAACTACTTATCTACTACTTTTTTTTCCCTCTGCCCTCTACTATCTCCCCTATCTAAGCCTCCAAGGTATTAGATAATAACCGAGCGCCTTTAGTAAGCGAGTCGAGAGATTTAAGATAAGTTGTAGCTTAATTAGAATAGATTTTTATTATCTTTTTTGTGTAATAGTTTATTAAGTTTGGGGGGGTTATAGAGAAAGGAGAATAGGAAGGAGAGATAAGAGGGAGTTTTATAGGGATAGTTGGTTTGTGGTTTGTTTAGGGAGGGTGTTAGGGGGTTATTAGGTAGGTTGTATTTGAGGGTTGGAGTTAGTAAGTATTATTAGTTAGTTACTTATAGGAGAAGTAGTTATACTACTAGTAGTTAAGTAGTTTATTTATAGGCTAGAAATAGCGTTATATATTATTATTATTATTACGCTAATATACCTAGGGGTATCTCTTTATAGTACCGAAGACTATTCTTTTCGAGTCTTTTATTTATATAGTATACTATTAATTATATATATGGATTTTTCGCTTATAAGAATAGATAGCTCTACTAGAGAGGTTTTCTATAAAGTAAATCCTATATAAGATAGCTAGGAATAGTACTTAGCTAGGAATATATATTTAAAAGCGTCCTAGTAATTTTACTTACGCTTCCTTATAGATAGGCCTTACTAATAAGTATAGAAGGAATAGATTACTATATTAGAAATTATAGGGGATACGTTATCTTAGGTATAGACTTTATTTATTATAAGAATAGGTACGTAGGGTACTTTCCTACTAAGAAGTTTCTATTGTTCGTTGGAACTTGGTATGTTAGGGTTACGAATTTCCTCTCGAATACATATAACTATCTTCCGTATTTTACCACTTCGACAGAGGCGTTCCATGGCAGCTACTCGATCTAGTAACTACTTACTATTCTAACTAATATTATACTACCGGGCAAGAGGTAAGTAATAGCTAGTTAACAGAGTTTAAGCACGTTACTAGCCTTGTAATCTCGAATACTAGAAGCTTAGCATTTCTCTATCGATATCCTAGCTAGCTGATTACCGAATGTATTATCTTACTAATCACCTCTATAATAATTGATCAAACACTGTGGCTTCCGCTTTCTATTACGGTAGGTTTTCAGGTGCCATGGTTTATAACAAACCTTGTGCTTCTAAAAAACACTTCAGTTACTACAGGGAATAAATAACTAGAGTCTAATATATATAGCAATACACAATCAAATGCCGAGAAGTGGAAAGTCTGGTTCTACCAAATACGCGATTCCTTCTTGTTCGCCACCCGCGATACGGTTCTCACCAAGCTCCTCCTTTCATTTACTTGTATTATCTCTGAGCTCGTACGATATTAACATCTAACGCCACTCTAATATAGGTACCTCTAAATAACATTGGTGCTATGGAGTGTTTCTAAGATAAGTTATTAATTAAATTTATAGTAGCTTCTGATTCAGTTCCAGCGTAGAAAGATGTCATTACTTATAGACTTTTGTTAAGCGATATTTCATATTACCTCGTACTTAAATAGTCGGGTAGATGTATTAGTAATTATTAGGATATAGCACGTGTCTGGGTTTCAGGAAGTTGTAATTAATCTAATTAAAGTTTTGGACTTACTTTCATAGAGGGAAGATAAGTATTAACTTTGAGATGGCTACTAAAAGAATGACTGCCGTGACTGCGCCTTCTGGGCATTCCACTGCGGTCCGATTAAAACAATTAAAACGGACCGAATGATCGGAGTCAGATCGGCGGGCCACGCAGCTCGGAAGTGACCCAACCGGGGGATTGCAGCCTTCATACTCAGGCCTTCCACCCAGAAATGTCCCCCCTAGCTAGTTGGTTGCCAGGGATAGCAGGTCGGGTTGTTTGTATCGACTTACACAAACCATATGCCCATGATGAAATAGCAGAGGAGAGCAGTTGTGAAATTCTGACCAAATAAAGTCGGAGTGCACGAGGTGGAATCAGAGGCCAATTCCACACTGCACTCCGGGTGCCTCTTTCCCTCTGGATCCAGTCTCAGGATGTCTCGTAGAAGAGGGAGGTACCTAGGTACGAGCAGGTAACAGGCGGCTCAAAGTCCTAAGCCATAAACCTTGCTAAGTGGAAGGGAAGGTTGGAGAAAATGGGCAGCAGCGGCAGCTCAACTCTGCTCCAACAAACACGCAATCGCAATCGCAATCTCCAACCTGGAATACCTTGAACGCACCCCACCACCACGACCACCAACCGACCACCTCCAGCTCCACCTCCACCTCCGCATTGAACTGCGCCCGCGGATATCATCGCCTCCCATCGCCATCGCGACTCTGGCCTCTTGAGTGATACCTGTACTTGATTCCATCCATCGTCTGCGACTTCCGACTACATACCCACTGCGACGCCCACACGCGACTCCTGAATCTGCCTGGTCAGCGCCCCAAACCTCGCTCGCGACTCTTTGTCCTGCGTCTGGAAACGTTTTGCGCAAACACCACCCGCCGTCCCAGCGCCCGCCGCCGCGAAATATATACAGCCATACCTGTACCAGTAGACGTGTCTGCCGTGCACGCCTCACCTGCCATCCCATCAAATGATTGATTACTGTAGGACGACATCGCTGCAATTGTAGCCTCCGGGCCAGGCGTTGGAATCGGTCGGAGGTGCTGCTGTTGCGATTGTCTAGGGTTTTTTTTTCTGTGCGGTACCATACGAATATCCGGCCGCAAACATGGACCTGCGATCCATCATCAACACCGAAGCGGGCGAGGGCGAGAGAGAGAGTCAGCGAGAGAGGGAGAGGGAGAGAGCCAGTGCAATTCCCAAGCAAGCAACGCCCGTCACTCCCAACCAGCCTTCGTCGCAGCAATTCAGAGACTTTGCCCATCCCCATCCACATCCCCATCCTCATCCAGCGCACCCCTCGCCGGGCAGCAAACATCCACATCCACACCCCTCGCACGAATACCTCGACCGCACGCAACCCGGCCGGCCATATACCTCCTCTCCCTCCTATCCCAATAATTACTCAGGACGACCTCCCCCTCCTCCTCCCATCCAGGCGCCGCCCCACAATGATTTGAGATCACCAGCACGTTTTTCGGCGCAGTCTCCATACCAGCAGACGCCCTCGTCGAATACTTCTCAATATCCTTTTCCACCCGCGCAGACGCCCCAGAGTCCAGCCCAACACCACCAATACCCAGCGTCTTTTCAGCACCGCGACAGCTTTTCCCAGTCGAATCCACCACCACCGCACCTTCAACAACACAATTCACTGGGTCAGCAGCACGGCCAAGTATCTCCGGCTCCACAAACACCCCCAATTGGTATGCCTGGGGCACCACACCCATATCTTCAGCATCAAAGATCGCACTCTTCCGTGTCCGCGTCCACTCCGACCCCGACTTCCGCCCACAGTCAACAACCCCCATACTACCCACCACAATACTCGCAAGATAGTCCAGGAGGTTCAGGTCATTTTTCTCACCCTCAAATCTCACAACATCAACGACATCAGTCACAACAATCTCAACCGGGCACACCGCTTGGTCCTCCCTTGACACAAAGGCAGTCGTCTGGAATTTTTCCGCAACCCTCAAGTCCATATCAACAACGAACACACTCCCAGGGTTCATTTTCACACTTTTCACACACCTCACCCGCCCCACCTGCGCCAGCCACGCTGCCACGCCATCCAAGTACACCAAGTGGAGGAGGATTTGATTCCCAAAGAACTTCGATTAGCGAACAAAGGAGGTCACAAAGCGAGAGGGAGAGGAGCTTGAGTGTAAGTCCAAAGACTCGCCTTCCAAGTCAAACACCAAGTCAAGCCGAGATTCCTTTTCCTCAGCCAATGCCATTGCCCATACCTCAAGCCCAACCGCCGCCCATTCACCAAACTTCACCCTCAAACGGGCCAACAAAGAGAAAAATGGAGGACCGAGAACCAAGGGAAGAACCTCGTATACAATCTCAACTCGACTCGAAACCACTGGTCAATGGAGATCATCGTGTACCAATGCCAGAATCCAATTCACCTAAATTACCTCCGAAAAAACGAATACGATATGTAGAACCTCCAATCTGGGCCCAGAGTGTTCGAAATAAAGCCGTTTTTGTTGCGGCCAAGAATAAAAATTTGGCAAAGCTGAATGGAGGAAAGCAAGCAGAAGTACCAATACCTGTCAAGGTTGAGACGAATGGTGGACGACAGCCTTCACCTGTAGTAGCTCGAACCGTCTTTCCTAGCTCCAAACCCGATCCAACCTCGATTTTAGGTCCATGGGAAACGAGTTTAATAAATGAAAGACCAGTATCTGGTATGACAAAGGCGGTTTCCGATTATTTGTATGCCGAGGTTGTATCACGAGATGACTTTGGAGAACTGTCAAGCCGAGGTGTCGAAATTGAGATTGAAGCAAAATTGGGTCAATTGATTGATAAAGGTACTAATCAACGATACATACTACCTGTTATCAGTGAGTGTGTTATTCCAGCTAATCCACAAATCACTTTTAAGAGTTCAATGACATTGGTATGTATATTTTTTGTTTCCTGTTGAAGCTTGTCGGTGCCTGGAGTGGTAACATACGAGTATCTGGTTGTAAACTGGTACTAACCTATCATAGCCTCAACATTCACATCTGAATGGTTTTCTGAATGCTCAAGTTCAAGCAACAGCCAAAGGATCAAGAGTTCCAGTAACTTATCGACATCGACGGGAGACGGATAAATTTTATGAACTACCTCCACAATTTCAACAAAGATTACCTGCTGCTCTGAGAGAAAGAATCAGACCTAATCAATCTGTGAGCGTTCGAGTTACTCATGATCAAAAGACGGATCAAGTCATAGCCAAAATCATCAAAGTTCGTATTTCTAATTTGGATATCTACATACCACAACATCCACTGGATTGTCGAATCAGTATCAACTTTGAATGGCAATATGATGGGGAGATTGAAGAGATTCTATCCATGGGTTATCGGGAAAAGGAGAGACGGTCAGATCGACAAAAGGATCGATTGGGTTATATCCAAGGACCGTATCAGATTGACTTGACCCAAGTGACCCATGATGTTCTTCTCAATGTGAGTTGTTTGCTCTTCCAGGTCTGTAAGTCTATGCTAATCATACCAGGGCGTCTCTCGAACCGAAAAGGAACACGAACTCGAAATCGAAGTTAACACCGGTGCAATTCGCGAGCAGGGAATGAGAGCTAGGGATGGAGCGGCTCATATGTATCCAACATTGGTGGATGGACTGTTAAATAATGTCATTATTCTTTCAAAGGAGGTACCAAGGGCTGCGGGGGACTGAGGAATGGGTAGGCAGGCAGCCAGGCAGCCTCTTGGTTGAAAAGTAGAGAAGGCTTTTTTTCTTGGGGATTGGGGATGGTTTGGGGTTTAGCATTGAGGTGGTTTATTCGGTTGTGGTGGTTGTGGTTTGTGGTTGTGGTTGTTGCCTTTAATTCAATGGATACCCTGGGCGCCTTTTTTATACCTTAGTTCTTATTTTTTATTTCTTTTCTCTTGGAATGGAATATTTTGAATTCTTTTACTTGGTCTTTTTTTTTGGGCTAGGGTGAATGAGAATGAGAATGAGAATGAAAAATGGGGGTAGGAGAGGTGAAGGTAGAGAGGTAGAGGTAGAGGTGTAAGAGAACAGAAGGGAAGGAAAGGAAAGGAGGGGATGGTATGGATGGGTACTGTAGATAGGTGGATTGGATTTGGAGAGAGAGAAAAGGGATCTGATCTAGTAGATTGTGGATATTTTGGTAGGTTGGTTAGTTAGTTCGTCATTATAGTATGAACAAGTCCTCGAATTAATCTCCAAAAAGTACAGTACGCACAAACCTTTAATTACCACAGCGATCCGGAATTCCAACCACCAAAGAATCCCTCCTTCCCATACTGTACAGTACATCGGTACCTATTCGGAAATTCCCATGCATGAACTCCCTTTTAAGTTTTCTACACTGTACTGTACCGGATTCATTACCGGTACCGGTGCCTGAGGCCCTGAACTAATGCCAATTACCGTAGAGTCCCATTCTCTGCAGAATCAGTATGGAAGGTAGGGTATCTAACCACCTCATCCGACGATCTCAGCCCATTAATAAACCTGGGAGTCTGGGACGATGCGATGCGAAGATTCCCCATGGATCATGGATGGGACCCGCACTGCGGTCCTGCCTGCCTTACAGGTACCCGTTGGATCTACCAGGGATACTATATTACTACTGTACCTTAATCTCATAATATGGGCACTGCGCTGCGCTGCATGCAGGACTTTGAAGTATCATCGAATGTACTGTACTGTACTGTCCGTACCGGATTCAGTACCGGTCCCGGTGCCTGAAGTTGGATTTCTACCATGATTGATATCCACCGGACCGTCCACCTTGTTGTCCACCTACGAGTACATGCAGTGCTAATCCCCGACCTACATAACCTAACAAACATACTTCGTCCTAGGCGAAATACGAAATAAGAAATAAGAAATAAATGTAGGGTTTCCTAATCTCCTAATCTTCTATAGGCTATAGTAGGTAACGCACAAAAGTACTTTGAAGGGAAGGGATGGAAGGGATGGGAAAGGAAGCTCTTACGGTACGGAGTATGCGCATTTGATGTTCACTGTACTGGGCTCGTGGTACTTGTATACTAAATGATGAGTTAATACGAGGTAAGTAAGTAAGTTATTAGAAGATTACGGAGGTGATAGTTCGATATATCATATATAGAAGTATACGGATATACGAGTACTAGCTAGTACTAGAAAGAAGCTTAAACGAGTAAGTTTAACTTACGGAGGGACTTACGGAGGTACGAGTACTTACTCTGGAGTGTTGGAAGTTTATATACGAGGACTTGGTATCGGGTAATATTACATACAGTATTACGGAGGTACTAAACGGACGGATCTTAGAGTAGGAGGCAGGATAACAAGATCAAGCTTTTTTATGACCATGACAAGTAAGTAAGTAAGAACCTGCTCGCTCTCCTTGGATAATTGATGGCACCATCGCTGGTGGGATCCACGATGCATGAGTTCGGGGATTTTCTACATTGGGAAGGTAGGGTAGGGTAGGGTAGTGGTAGGTACAGGGGTATGGAAGCTTAGGTTTTTTTCCCGCTCGTGCATGTCCCGTCGGTATGTGGACGAGAGGGGATTGGATTGGATTGGATGGGGATTAATTACATCATGCTCATTCTTTCTCTTTTGTTAATGTTCAGCGAGTACCGAGGATTTGCAACGGATGGGGATGGATTAGGGCAGGCTTTCGTGATCTACTTGCCCGCTTTTGCTTCCTGCTCCACTCTTTGGAGTTCTTGAGGGCAGGTGAGGAGGTGGTGGGTTGATAATGATGAGGGCTTCCCACTTTTGTCGTCTTTTGTCGTGGGGGTTGAGGGTTATATAGGAGGAGAGGGAGGGCCAGACTTTTTCCGTCTGAGAATTGGGATTGTTGTTTATATCTGTTATAGAGTGGGATAAGCAGGTATTTACTTACCGTCCGTCTCTCGCCGTCTATCCTTAGCCGGGACTCCCTCAAGAGTCAATATGAGGTCCCTCATTCTCCCTTCCCTTCTGGCAACTGCAACTTTCACGTTAGCATGCCAGAAAGAATCACATACCGACCAAGCACTCGGTCTCACAGCCCCAGTAAACACCCAATACGTCCTGATCGCAGATCCCGTCCTCGAACCCCGCGCTGTCTTCCCACCTACGCTCTCGGACGAGGAGACGCTGCTGGTGAACGCCTTTGACGCCGTTGATATCGAGACCTGGTCTTCGTACTACACGCACGGCGACCATGTCGCGGGGAAGAATAAATCGCAAGCGGAGTGGACGGCGGAGAGATGGAGTGAGTTTGGGGTGCCGAGTGAGCTTGTGGAGTATGAGGTGTATTTGAATTATCCCGTGAGTGCGAAGTTGGAGTTGAGGTATGGGAATGGGAGTGTGTATGAGGTTGCGATGGTGGAGGATCGGTTGGTGGAGGATGAGACGTCGGGGAGTGAGGGGGGGATTCCGGCGTTTCATGGGTATAGTAAGAATGGGAGTGCGGAGGCGGAGTATGTTTATGTTGGGTGAGTCTTCTTTTTATTCTATCATATATCTTATCGTTTCATTCTGAAGGGTTTGGTTCTTGGAGCTTTACTGATGGAAATAGTGCTGGACATGAGGATGATTTCCAAGCTCTCATTTCCTTGGGCGTGCCATTGGAAGGCAAAATTGCTCTTTCCAAATACGGAAATATATTTAGAGGAGTGAAAGTCAAGAATGCACAGGCTCATGGTATGATTGGAGTTGTCATTTTCACGGATCCCGGAAGTGATGGTCCGCAAGCTGCAAAGGGGGATATTCCGTATCCTGACGGGCCGGCTAGACAGCCTAGCTCGATTCAGAGAGGTAGTGTTTGTGATCTTACACTTGCTGTTGGTGGTATGTCTATGAATCCCATTGTGAAATAATGAATTGAGGAGCTGATGTTTGTAGACCCAACAACACCGGGTTACCCCTCGAAACCGGGCGTCGCGAGAACAGACGGAGGTGCGGTTCTTCCAAAGATCCCCTCTCTCCCAATCTCCTTCCGAGATGCTATTCCTCTTCTTGCAGCATTGGACGGGTTTGGAGTCTCAGGCGCAAAGGTTAGTAGTACTAGAGGAACTTGGTTAGGAGGTCTCAACGTGTCTTATTCTACGGGACCCAATCCAGCTGCTACTCTTTCCATGGAGAATATCATGGAGGACAAAATCACACCGATTTGGAATGTGATGGGTATAATCAATGGAACCCATCCGGATGAAACGGTTATCTTGGGGAACCACCGAGATGCTTGGATTATCGGTGGTGCGGGAGATCCTAACTCTGGGACTGCAATTTTGGCCGAGTTGACAAAGGCTTTTGGGGAGTTGCTCAAGACGGGATGGAAGCCTCGTCGTAATATTGTCATCTGTTCGTGGGATGCGGAAGAGTATGGGATTGTTGGATCAACAGAGTGGGTTGAGGAATACGCACCATGGCTTTCTGGGACTGCGTTCAGTTATATCAATGTTGATGTTGCAGTCAATGGTGGTGATCCATACGCCGATGCGTCGCCTGAGTTACATACCGTCGCTAAGAGTCTGATGAGAAAGGTTGTATACCCAGCTGGATCAGAATCAACACTTTACGATAAATGGCAGTCCTTATATCAATTTCAACCCGAGACTGAAGGATTCGGAACACTAGGAAGCGGAAGTGACTATACCGCCTTCCCCCAATATGGAATCGGAGCAGTAAGCCTACCCCCTCCTCAACATCTCGAACAAACTAACAAACCACCAGCTCGATTTCGGAATGGGCGGCGATCAAAACGCCCCCGTCTACCACTACCACAGTAACTACGACTCCTTCCACTGGATGCAGAACTTCGGCGACCCAGGCTTCCAAACCCACCGCTCCGTCGGCCAGTACCTCAGTCTCCTCATGTACCACCTCTCCTCAGACGCCCTCATCCCCCTCGACCTCGACACCTTCCGCAAATACGTCGGCTACTGGAACCGCGACCTCCTAACCTCATCCATCAACAACCAACCCGACGCCGGGGCCCTGCAACAATTCCTACGCTACGACGATCTCAAAGCCGCCGAAATCCTCTTCGCGCAACGCGCCCGCGCGTTCATCGATTTCGTTAATCGAGCTGGGTTCTTGGATAACCCCCAGAACGTGGATATCGCGAATGCCAAGCTCAGGGATTTCCAGCGCCCCTTTGCGAATCAGGGGGGTTTGCCGGGTAGAGAGTTTTATCGGAATGTGGCGTATGTTCCTGCGGCGGATAATGGGTACGCGGCTACCACGTTGCCGGGGCCTTATGAGGCGCTGAAGAGGGGGGATCGGGAACAGGCTAGGCTGGAGGTGCAGAAGGTTGTGAGGGCTATTAATGAGGCGGCGGAGATCCTGAGGGTGGATGATTTTGTCAAGGTTTAATGGGCTGGGTTGGAGGGGGGGGTTTGATGATTTTATGATTATGGGATGGGGATTTTAAGATAATTCGCGTGTATATAGTAGGGTTATTATGGTTGGTATTTGGTTTTTGTGGTTTATTCTTTTCTTCGCTTTTGCACTTTTCTTTCTTTCTTTCTTTCTTTCTTTGCTTATATTTTGTGGAGTGTTCGTATAGTTTCTCCTAATAGGTGGAAAGTTGGACTCGTTGTAATTAGTTAATCTGAATATTATAGTATATCGTAACTTACCTCTAGACTCTTATAATAACTCAATACTGTAAGAATGGAGCTTTTCATATCACTACAAGAATCTGTCCCTACAACACCACCGTTCTAAACCAACTTAAGAACGATACTAGCGCTCGGGTAGACGAGTAGAGTAGAGTTCTAATTGTAAACTTCTTACTAGGCTAGGGTGGGCTACTTATAAAATATATAGCTTTTATGAATCTATGAATTTATGGGTTTCTCGGTTAATGGAAGTTGCTATTTATAAGGATAAGAAGGAGGATAAGAAGGAGAAGAAGAAGATGATGAAGAAGTTGTAGCGAGGAAGAGTATCTGTTTTACTTTAGTCTAGTCTAGTTATATTGTTCTATACGTGGAGTGTAGAGATGTATTCTGTGGTTAAGTGGTCTGGTTGGCTAGTAGGATGTTTTGGTAGTTTTGGTAGTTTTGGTAGATGATGAGAAGATTTTTATGGGGTTGGGTTGGGTTTGTTGTTTATTGTGTTATTGTACTATGGTACGAGGACTGCGAATATATCCGGCTTGGGGATGGATATTGCTAAAAGACTTGGATGAGTAAAGAGATGAAATACGTAGGTATACTAGAGATATAGGAGGATTAGGGAATCTATGGTTGTTAATCTATAGGTAGTTATTTAGATAGTTAGGTTCGTTACTTATAAGACTTTTGGTATGATAGTATATTAGGTTTTTAAGTGTAAGGATTAGAGTAAGGGATAGGTAGGTAGGTCTCTTTATATTTGGAATTGTTGTATGAGTATATTGTTAGAAGGAAAATGTAAATTACTAGGGTGAGTGGTTGTATGCAGGTAAGCTAAGAGGTATTCGTACCTAGGCTAGGTAGGATCCTGGTGGTTAGGGTGGGGTTCTTTTTATATAGGAGATGTAAGGGATTATAAGTTTTGGTTGTTATAGTAAGTCTAGTATTTTTCCTACTAGCTATTTAAGGGGGGAAACGGGGGAAATCACGTGGGCTCGTGCCTGGTCGTTTTTTAGTCCGACGCGTCTTTTCATCGTATCTTTATAAAAGTATATGTGATATAGAACTTAAAAAATGGTACAATACATAGACCAAATCCTGAGATACCAGGCCTTTAGAGAGTATGAAGATTGGAGTAGACAGCCTAACATATACGTACCTAAGATTAATCTCAAACCTGGGATTTTGAAATGCATCCCGAATTTATATAGTAATGTCACCAGACCATGGGCACTTCACGAGTCAATAGTCAGTCTAATAAGTCTAGGGATCTGTCTCAGAAATGGCGGTGGGATTGGATTACCCCTTTCGGATGGGGATGCGGGGGTACTTGTGTTAGCAAGTACGAACCTTCAGGTGCGAAAGGGAATATTGTAGAGTGGACGGCTTGTGAGTTGTGGGAATTCTCGACGAGGGAGTTTAATCTTACAAATCTGGATTTTAGATGCTTTGTAACGGGGATTGTGGGAAGAGTTACTGCTTATTTGGGGGTTGATGTTGTGGGTGGATTGGTAAGGGTGAGCTATATAAAATGACACTTTGTAATTCAGGAGAGTAGGTAGACGCGGCTTCAGAGGTAAGTTATACCCCGATGCAGTGGTAGGCTCAAATATGACTGACAGCCCAAGCTCCGAGGCCACTCCATCGAAATTCTCCACTTTGGAAATCTGCCTGCCTTTAAACATGAAGGTGGTGAGGTCCAAGTTAGTTTTCATGGCCAGAGAAGGATGCTGCAAAGGGCTGGCTCTTCACCATTTGATATCAAGTATCTCGCTCGGTTTGTTTGTGTGTCTCTGGAGGTGTCTCGCTTATGTTTTGTGGGGTTTTTGATGTTGTTTATGAGGTAAAAGCTATTATAAAACTTGGGGTAGCCATTTTACATTATCGCCGCAAGGACTTTTTATCAAAGTAAGTACATTCTAAGATAGGATTTAAAGGAAGATTCTGCGTCATTTCTCTGTAAAAGATTGATTCATTAAGCCATACGTTAAATAATAAAGATAGTTTGAAGCATGGTCTAGAAAGAACTAGGTCAATTGGAGCCTCATTTTTTATCTTCTCGATTGCTCTGAGCCTGTTTTAATTGTAACAGGCACATATAAGGAGCTGCAAGAAGCAGCAAATGACACAGAACAACAACAAAAACATGCCTACCAGTGATGAAACCTGATCTTTTCGCTAACCTCAATTACAGGCTTAGTCGTCGCTTTTCAGCGTCGAACACCTTCATTTCCCGGTACGAAATTCTTAAAGCAATACGAGCTGGTATGAATGAGGAAGGAGCCCTCAACTTGCAAATTCATGATAGATATAAGTCGTGGATAGATTATGAGATCTGGAGAGCTATAAATGTCACAAACATTAGCACACCGCAAGATGGTGCTATTTTGGGGGAGTTAGTGAGCGATTGTTTCTCTACTATAGCTGGAAAACCGTGGCATCTCTTAAGGGAGAGACTTGTTGATAGGTTCGTCACACATAATCTGAAGACTCAGACATTTCTAACGAATATAGTATTGTGGGTATTGTTAAAGCTAATATATATAACGCCCTAATGACCGTGGAGTTCCTTAACACTTTTTCTCGCCCATCTAATAACAAGCCCGATTCTTGTCAGAGAATTCACAGTGCTATTGTGCGAAAAATTGCCAGCCACCTCAGCATGGACACCTTCTCAAACGCCACGCGAGAGGTTATGGCCCGGGACTGCCATCCCGTTATCGAGCTCTTGATGCAGTGTCAAAAATTTGGTAACTGGAAAGGATTCGCTCGTCTGCTAGGGGAGATTCTTAGCAAAGTTCAGATCACACCAGTTGGACTATACAACACTGTCTATATACCATTCCTCAGAGGACTATGTAGAGAGCTCGTCCGTCTGAACGTACCGCTACAGGGTTCTTCTTTCCAGACATCCTTTCAATGTATGCTCATCACATACGTCTACTTCTACGTCGGAAGAGCGCCCCAAATTCCACTCGATTGGAGCCGCCCACTATCAGATTGTAGCCCAGATTGTCAAGATTGCAACAAACTAAACATTTTCCAAACCAGTCCCCACGAAACACTAGCACAATTCGCCGTTGGGAAAGCAAGACGTCAACACATCCAACACTAATGCGAAGCCATAGGAGGATTCTCCTTCGAAGAGATACCAGGATTGTTGCAGCATCCTGGTATTTGCTTAGTCATCACTGAACCTTATATACAATACTATCACAGTAGCTAGCTAATTATCCTACATCAATATGAATAATTACTATAACCACTTTACTATATTAGGTTATAAGCCCGGAAGGTGCTCTAATTAATTAAAAACACCTCCTTTAATTAAATATAATAATTTTATTTATATCCCTTAAATATTCTACTATTATAGTCTAGAATTGCCTGTTTATAATTACTGTCTTTCTTAAACTAATAATTATCGACTACTTATTTAACTATTACTACTATATTACCTAGAGTTAATTATAGTCGATACTATAGTATCCTATTAATTTAAAGCTATCTAGACTTAATTTCTAGTAAAAACAGTCTTAGACCTATGTTTAATACTAGTATCTTAATAAAAAGAGCTTTCTAAAATAGTAAAATAAGCTAACTACTCTAAACTATAGTAAATTAGCTATAGAAGTAGTTAAGTAAGATTACTCTATCTNTCTAGCCTTACTTTTTATAATAGAACTAAAAAGAAGAGAAATAAGGAGAAGGAACTCTAAGAATTATTAAGTTATTAATAAGTATAAAAGAAGAACGATTTACTCTCTTTTAGAGGTATAACTCTTCCTATACCTTTAATTTAACTTTAATCTATCTTATAGATTTAAAATTAATTTTTCTCCTCTTTAAGAATATATATTATATCTATAAAAACATATTATTAAAAAACAAATCTACTAGACTTCAAGAGGTTACTAAACTTAAAAGTAGAACTAATTAAATTATATATTAATAAGAGATAAAGAATTAGCTTATATTATTACGATATATCCACTAGTTATTACGTGGATTATAAAGCTTAGTATATACAAGTATATATAGCTAGTACTTAACCTTTCTATAGTATTAATTAATTAACTATTATACTAACTTTTATATGCTTTTATTACTACTGTTTTATACTATTATTTACGAATATCTCTCGTACTAACACTGATTAGTAAGCGTGTATAGATTAGAGAGATTACTACTATAAGTTCAAGTAGTATACAATAATCTCCTACATTATTATCTTTAATACTTAACCTCTTAATTAAGCTATTCGAGTCTTTTAAAGTATAATAATTGTACTCGAATACTAAACTCCGACAAACACGTAATTATCTAACCGTTAAATCCTACTCGGACACTCCTATAAACGCCTTTTGATAGTATATAAAACAATCTACCTTTAGTATCGCTAAAATCTACCTTTAGTATTACTAAAATCTACCTTCGGTGTTACTAAAACCCTAAACAAGGACCGAAGAACCTTAATAATAATACTTTAATAGTTTAAGAGGATTAGAATTATAAATTATACCATTTTAATTTTAATAGTCCTTCTAAGTACTACCTTTAAATCCTACTCCTTTAATCGCCGATTAAATGATTATAGTAGCTATACGACGTATATTAAGACTAAACTACGTCTACTAACATATCCTCTTAGTAATCGAGCTAGGTAGCCTAACTGTAATACTACATACTATTAGTATGGTAAATACTAGGTTAGGAGCCGGAATCGATTTATAACTAACTTAGCCTATAATAGTAGAAGTATTAGAAACACTAGGAGCCTTTCTACCTAGTACACCTATACTATTAATACTACCTTCTTTAGTAATACTATTAATAATCGAGACTCCTATATACTAATAACCTAGGATATCTAGACTTAACTCCCTAGTAGTTTAATAATAAGCTAAGATACCTAACGAACGATACCTATACGAATGTATAGTATACTATAATACTAAATTATTAGGGTTATATAACAATAAGCTCTAGGCTACCTTCTAGGACGACTTTACAGGATAGACTAAACAAGACCTATGGGAGTATAAAAGGAACTTAGTAACCTACTTATATAATATTCTTTTAAATCAAGGAGTTTATTTATTAGAGGCTAATTCAATTATACAAATAACCTACTACGATACTATATAGGATACCCTTAATCGATACTATCTATATATATAGACATACGACAATCTAATGAAATACTCTATAAGAGTAATAACTCTAAAGTCTCCTACCCTTATTACTCTAACAAAATACTTTAACGAACACCTAGAACTATAGAATAACAAGGTAAAACCTAGTATAATAAGTACTCTACTACTAGTTTTAAGGGGACTATATACTATAACTTTTAAACTAACTACTAGCTACTCCTATATAAACTAAGCTAGGCTAGAGTATTCGACTATAGCTGCCCTAGCCGTCTATAACGTAACTACTCCTAATACAAAGAATATATAGCTTACTAGGGACCTCCTAGCTATTTTATAGCTAAGACTACCTAATAAATATAGCCGGGAACTAGTAAACGTTAGTAAGATAATAAAGGAATCTATAAA
>LT855422.1:2401644-2417110 GCA_900184765.1 Hymenoscyphus fraxineus
TAGGTATATACTACTAAAAATATAAGAAGGAGACTACTAAAAATATTATATATTTTATTAACTCTAGTTCTATACCTAAATATAAGTACTACTATATAAAAATAGATAATAGTAGAGAGTATATCTCCTAGCGCTTAATTAATTACTTTGATTTTAATAGTATTCTATATAAATATACCTTACTAGGTAATCCTTAATAAAACGTAAAGTCCGAAAAATATAGTTACGATCTTTAGATAATAGTAATACCTATATTAAAATACTCTAAAATACCCTTTATTTACTAGTCTTTTGTTATATCTTATATAGTATATATTAAGTTTCGAACTATCTCTTCCGCCTTAAATAGTATTACTCTATACAAGGCCTAGTATAATCGTCTTCCTCGAGTAGACTACTTAAAAACTTTTAGTATAATTAGGTAAGCCTTTAATCGTTAATAGAGAAAATTATAAGATAAATCTAATAAAGTTTAATTACTTAGCTTCTAGGGTAAAACTAATTATATCCTCCTTAACTTATATAACAAGGTAGTTGTTAGATATTCTATTAAATAGAGCCCTAAAAAATAATTACTTTATAATAATATTTTAGCTAATAAACAAATAGACTCTCTTCTATCTAAAAGACCTTATACTAAGTCGAATCCTTTATATATAAATATAAAACTTATAGAATAAGACCCTAAAAGCTTAGAACTCTCTAATCCTCTTTTATTAAATAATAATATTATCCCTTTAGTAACTAAAACTAACCCTTAATTTAATAGTAATTTATATATAAACCTTTAGCGTTCTTATAGAACTAGAAGGGTCTATAACTATTATATAANGTATATAGCCTCCTACCTCTAAACCTTAAACCTATAAAGAAGCGATTTTAAATCTAGAAATTTAGTTACTATCTATAAATAACGAATTTAAGTCTTATATAGAAAATACTACCTAGATTTTAGTAGATAGGCCTTTATATTAATATATTCTCTCTAGTAAATAAGTTTATAAATTTAAATTCGATACTAATAATAAGGTTTAAAGATATAAGTCTCGCTAAGTAGTTCGAGGTTTTAAGTAGATTAAAGGGGTCGATTATAACAAAACCTATATAACTATTATTAAACCTATAAGTTATAAAGCTCTATTTATACTTACTACTACTAATAATTAGGAGATCGAATAAATAAATATTAAAACTATATTCCTATATAGCTATATTAATAAGAAGGTTTATTATAAATAACCTATAGGTTTTAAACGTAGTATAAATTAGGTCTATAAACTACTTAAGGGTCTATACGGATTAAAGTAATTACTACGCCTCTAGTATAATACTCTAGCTAATTATCTTAGTTATATTAGCTTTTAACCTCTTAAGGCTAATTCTTATATCTTTATAAATAATAATAGAATTTATATCGCTATATTTATAGACGATCTTTAACTTATTAGCCCTTTGATTATAAATATTAATTATATTAAAGAGTTACTCCACGCTAAATTTAAGATAATAAACCTTAGTACTAGTACCTTTTATCTTAGTATAGAAGTAATAAGAGATCGTATAAATTATACTCTTAAATTAAGCTAGTATAAGTATATAGAGTATATACTTAAGGACTTAGATATAGTAGATTATAAACCTGTTTTAATACTAATTACTTTATATACTAACTTTATAAAAGTACCTAATAACTATAAAGTCTACCTAAAAGACCTCTAATACTATTAATATATAGTTAGTTGTTTAATATACTTAATACTTTATACTTATCCTAATATTATATATATAATCTCTATAGTTAGTAGATACTCCTTAAATCCGACTCCCTTATATATATATTCTATTAAACGTATTTTTTAATATATTAAATCTATACTTAATTTTAGCCTTTATTTCTTAGGGGATATAAAGAGTTTACTTAGTTATATAGATACTGACTAGGGTAGAGACTTTAATATAAGACGTTTAACCTCTAGATACGTATTCTCTCTTAGAAGTAGTATAATTAGTTAGTCCTTAAAAAGATAATCTATTATTACTTTATCTACTTATAAAGCCAAATTTATTAGATAAACCTAGGTAGTAAAAGAAGTAATTTAGTTATAATAATTACTTACTAAAATTAATCCTAACGACTTTATCTATTCTATAAATATATTTAGTAATAACTAAGGAGTAATAGCTCTAGCTAAAAACCCTTAATTCTACTTATATATAAAACACTTTAATATATAAACCTACTTTGTTTAAGACTAACTAGCAAATAGTAATATAACTCTTAAATATATTCCTACTAAATAATAAGTCGCTAATAGAATAATAAAAGCCCTACCTAAACAAGCCTTTAAATCTTTTTAATAATAACTTAAAGTATTAGAATAGTAGTTAAACTTATAAGAAAATAAGGATTTATAGTTCCTATAAGAGTATAGATTACACCCTCTATAGAAGGTTATATTATAAACTCCTAGGGAGGAAAGGAAGAGAGTCTAAATAGCCTTATTATTACCTATTTAGAGAGGAAAGGAAGAGAGTCTAGATAGCCTTATTATTTCCTATTTAGGTTATTTATATTAGCTCAGTGCTGTGTAGGAGTGTTATAGCATCCTGGTATTTGCTTAGTCATTACTAAACCTTATATATAACACTATCATAGTAGCTAGCTAATTATCCTACATTAATATAAATAATTACCACAACCACTTTACCATATTAAGGATTAGGAATCATCCTAGTGATAACCAAGGACCTATCTGGGTTTCAGAAAGAACATCAGAATTGGACTGATCGATGCCAAGCCACAAAGGCCACTTTCGAACGTTTGGGCGAACTACTTCGGAGGTTGCTGGGGGATAAATATCTGGCTATTACTTCCCTTTCTGTAGATTCACTTCCCCGAGTGAATTGGGATGTACGTTATTTTCCTCCGCCACCGACTCAGCCAGCGGTTTGGAATAGGAATTTTCCGTTTTGGGGGGATATTGGACAAACGGGGTTTCATGAGAGTCGGTATGGAGGTCAGATAAGGACTTTACCTCCTATTACGAGACTTAGGAAGACTCCGCTTCTGGTTCCATCTGGTGCTGTGGTAATCAAGTTGGAGGACTGAGGTTCTGTGAATGCATAGATGGTTTTTGTTATATATTGTTTGGCTAGTTGTTTGAATAGTGGAAGAGCTTTTCGATAAAAAAAGAAATTATGTGTAAGACAGTTGAGCGAAACTTTGTACACACCTTGACTAGAAAAAGATATAGTTCCAAAAGTCTTGTAAAGGGGTTGGACAGTTAAAGCTAGACACTGCCGCTGATCATAGTATGTCTTGGCACCGACTTTTAGCTAAACCAGCAAATCAAAGACTTATATCTTATAGATATAGACTCTTTTTATATATGATCTACGTAACAGTGTCTAGCATTGACTGTCCACCCCCTTTACAATTAAAATGGTCCTCTACTGTAAGTAATTTAGGATAATTGAAATCAATATATCTAATCTAAGTAGTTTCGGATGATTAAGTCAATTGTTCTATCCGTATAAAAGGTTCTTAGAATGTGTATAGAGTTTCGCCTAAGTGTCCTACATTCACTTCCCTAATTCATGTGTAGAGCTTTTTACAACCATCAAAAGTAACATTGGACGGGGGTGGGTTTTAATGGTCACGAGTGGTTTTATGACTTTGTTCCAATTGATTTATAAATCCGAATCCTCTATATTTCACCCTCATATAATCATGAGTACAATGATGTTAATCTTGAACTTTTAACTACGAAATCTAAATATAGGTATAGAGTTTAAACCACGTGATAGCGCTCCACACGCGTTAATGCAGATCGCCGCGTCGCGTCTCCTTAAAATTACTTTAACTCCTTAATATTTTGCACTCCAACGGAACGATATGAGATTGTACAACACAGTACAATCTCCTCAATGGCTAACGATGATCTAAAAGCCAGCATTCTCGAATGCCTGACCACTCTTGATGTTTCCGGAAACTGGACAATTTTTGGCCTGGAACTCAATCCACCAAACCCTGGCTTACGGCTCAACAATGGTGGTGGAATTGGCCTGCCATTATCCGATCGCGATGCGAAAGCTTTGATAGCCGTAAGTCGACAGGTACCTTCTGGCAAGGAAAGGGATACAGAGCGGAAAACCTGGGAGCTGTCACCGACCGATTTTGAAATCACGAATCCGGCATTTGCTCCATTTCTACGCGATATCGTTAAAAAGGTCAGTGCTGGACTCGGTGTTGATGCAGTCGGAAAGGGGGTGAGAGCCGAGTTACACAGACTGCTGCTTTGTGATGGCGAGGCACAATTTGGACCAGAAGAAGGGTAATGTTCTGACCTTTCTCAGCCAAGAACCACAGCTGACAAACCCTCGTTTTTTTTTAGTTCAGAAACAGATCCAGGCGTGTTCGCTACTTTGGTAGTTTCTCTTCCCACAGAAAATGAAGGGGGCGAATTTCGGCTTAGCCATGCCGGAGAGACGAAGGTTTTCGAGACCTCAACAGCTTCGTCCTTCGATTCGTCTTACTTAGCCTGGTTGGTTTCCTACTCCCGAACCATTCTTTCCTAACACCCGTTTTACTAGGTTTTCCGATGTAGCTCATGAAGTAGGAGAAACCACAAGCGGTCATCGACTACTTCTCACCTACAATATCATACATGAGACTTTGAGTACCAATGAACTGGCTGCAGGCTCCAACAAGTCTCTTGCTAAGCTAAGAAAGCTTTTCGCTCTTTGGAAAAGCGAGATTGACTCCGGTGATCACGAGTTTGCACATTTCAATCACTTGTTGAGCGAATATTACGCTCCTAGGAATCTTGCTTTCGATGCTCTCAAAGAGAAAGATCTTGCCGCAGTATCTGTCCTTCGCCAAATTTGCGACGAGGCTGGATTTTCACTCTATTTGGCTGACATGAAAACATCAGTAAAAGGCACTGGTGGGGGCGGACAGAATCCATGGGACCAAGAGATGGATGACATTGAAGAAACAAGGACAACTCTTGAAAAGGTTATTGATCTCGAAGGAAGAGTTGTTGCCGAAAAACTGGCTGTAGATGAGCCTCAGTTTCTGGATGAAGATCCATTCACTGGCAAAGAGCCAGACCATCGCGATCATGAAGAGATTGATTATGACAGCTATATGCTGGAATACTTATATCACAACACGGCAAGTTTTACAGTTCGCTCCACTTTTCATTTAATCTAATGGAACTTCAGGCTTTGATCGTGATGCCTAAAATGTGTCGAGCAATTTTCTTTCTGAGCCCCATATGCGTCGAGGAGCCAATTACAGGACGGTGGTTTCTCGGAAGTGGACGTCCTGAACCGCCAGACTATTTGATACAGCCCTCATCCCCGATGCCCAAGTTCATGGAGTGGATAGAGACGTGTATGGCAGAATTCCATCAAAAACCAGAAGACGAAGAGCCACGAAACGCTGTTTTACAGATATGTGCGATGGCTGTCCGCCAAACAAAAGAATGGAATAAGAATCAAGCTTCCTTACCTCCAAAGGAAAGGAAGCCGAACCTCGTTATCCCTCAAGAAACTGTTGAAAGAATATTCACTGCAATAATCGAGTTAGACGACATAGAGACTCTTCGAGAAGTATTAGTAATATGGCCCGCACGCCCAAGTAATGACATGCTGGCGAAAGTTTCTGCTATCATCGTTCGGCACGATAGCCTTGACTTACTTCCAATGTAAGCTACCATCATAAGCGTTTTTGTGGCTTGAAATTTCCGCAGTCTTTAGTAGTCATGCTAACTCTGGTCGCAGGTTGCGAAGCGATTCTGCCTGGAACGAGGCCTTTGCCAGTCGATTTGGTGTTCTCAGTGCACTTAGAAAAGGGTTCCATGAAGAGACGGAACGTACCCTTAAGACAGAAGAGCCATATCAAACGTGGATTAGCTCCGAAACAAAAAAGGCGACAGTATGCGGAACGTTCATGACAAGAGAGGACGGCGTCGCCCTTGCTCAAATGTGTCGCTTGTTTCCATCAGGCGAGATACTCAACGAGTAAGTACCACCTGGTGCCACCACATCGAGCATTGAAAAAGGCTAACCGAAAACAGCATATTGCCGCCAATCATCAAATCCAAAGCTCAATATACATGCATGCTCATGTCATTTCTGGATGCCATTTTCACGAGCGCACTTGCTGGAGATGGCACCATAGATACCAATTTTGCTAGATCGATTTTCATGATCGTTGTCCAGGATCTAAGCCCGTACCTCAGATTGGATGTCTTCATCGTTCCACCGAAACCCGTTGATGTACCAAAAAAGTCCTACAGCTGGAAGGCACCAACACCGCCACCGCCTCCTACAATAGATTCTCAAAATTATATCGATATTGCCAACTTAGTACTGCAGTTTCATGGACTTGAGCTGCATTGCCAGCTCTCCCAAGTACTACAGCAACTTTCATCGCGCTTAGGGGTTATCTCTAAAAACTATTATAGTACAGCCTATATGCCCTTCCTCCAAAATCTAAGTAGCAGACTCGAAGAAGGTCAGGTTCCTCTTGAGGGCTCGCCTTTCCGACGATTCTTTCAACTCGTTCTTAGTGGATACGTCTTTTATTATGTTAGCTATGAACCCCAAGCTCCACGAAATCAGACACGTCAAACAATTCCATGCCCGCATTCTTGCAAAGACTGCGATCGACTCAACTCCTGGCTTCAGAGCCCAACAGAGATTGTCATACAATTCCCACTGACCCCAAGCAAGATAGAGCACATCACGAGACAGTGCACGGCATTGGGAGACCTGAAGACAGAAAAGCAGCGAAGATTGACAAGCTCCTTCAACCTTATTGTGCGGAAGGACGATTCTTCCTACAAAAATGCTCATCTCGCATGGGCTGAACGAAGCAGTCTTGCCATGGACCGTTTCCGGGAGTTTGGAGAATATTTGAACGCTTTGCTTGGCGATAAGTACATGGATATCACAAGATTCAATCTGTTGGAAGCCCAAAACATTATATCTCGAGGGATGAATGGAGTAACAACATTGCCTTTGGGTACCCCAGATGCACCTCTACAGCACTATTTGCCTGGAATGCCGTTTCAACCGCCTCAACTACCTCAACTGCCTCAAGTAGGTGGGGATACTCAATCCCCTGCAGTTCAGCAATCTTCACTAGCAATTTCCAACCAATCCCAACAGGGGTGGGTGCATTTACCAGACTTTTCAACGGTGTTTAACTATTCAGATGCGAAACGGACACTCCCCCAACTTACCAAGCCACGGAAACTTCCTGGTTCAGGATTCGTCCCGTCGGGTGCTGAAATAATCGAATTGGATTGAGTACTTTCGAATATACCACAAAAATAGTGGCTGTACAATATGATCTTATTATTGAACTCATGATATTTTTACCATGCAAGAGGCACGGGTTTTTCCCAAGTGAAGTTGAATGATATTGCTGTGTAGCTGGAAAGCTACCAGTACTGTGCACTCGTTTTGTATGATGTTGACGAGGCTGACCATAGAACTGACAACATTGACGAGTCATGATTTCCCAATTCTAGCTACCAACGCCATGGTGCGATTCATTGATGTTGGTGTGCTTCAGGACGACCCAGTGATGGTCATATCGATATCCAGTGAGCTACCAGTATATAGCTCCTACCATCGACAAACCCAAAACCCACGTGGGGAGAGTTTTCGGATTGATTTATGCTTCTATTGGTGTCGATGGCAGATTTGCTTCCTACAGTCATGTCTTACTAAGTCTTTCTAAAGCCTTGATCAGCAGCTGCCTAGTTGACACAGCAGCCTAGTGCAGCTCGTTTCATCCGAACGGTCGGAACGCAACTTTCACACTTGAATACAGTATTGCCCCGGCAAACACAACGTTAGCCCAACGTAGCTCCGAAAAGCCCAATATCAATAGTTTCCAAACCCAAAATGTTCTAGACCAGGCCATGCAATCCAGAGATCCGTTTCTTGGAACAACTATTTGTTCCTTGCAGCAACACAGCCTTCCCTCCAGAAAGTCAGCGGAGCTAGGAACCCGGTGCCGTCGCAAGGGACAGCTGACCGGTCCCAGCTAGCCCCCAATCTGGGTCTGCTTGCGTGTTGAACGTCTGTGTGGCTGCAGGCGATCGATGTCCCGCAGGAGCTGTCGTGTGCACTGTGGCTAAGATCTGCCATCGTGGAAGAGATGCTGATGCCAATAATGATTTTGGGGATCTCGCAAAATCGAGGAATGACACATGTCTGTTGAACCTTCTAGAACTAAATATTATGAGAGCCTATGGTGGTTAAGATGATGCAGATCCCCTTGCGGTGTTTCTAGAGAAGGTGTATTTTCAGATGGAGCCTGAGACATGTATTTTGGTGGAAATATCCAATCAAAAGGCTGCATTTTAAGTGAAATAATCTTTTATATATCCAAGCTTGGTTTCCAAAGATTGGTCCATTTAAACCTTGTCCGGAAACAGCTCGGGGACGTTGAGCTTTGCGCAAGTCACACTAGGAGGGGTTGTGTTGACTGAGCGGGACGGAATGTCGAGGTGAAACGTTTCACACCAGAGTACAGAAATCGGGATCGAGATGACAGGTACTGGCAATCATGGACTGCAATGACATCATATGCTAAAGCAGAGTTGCCAAAAGATGTTCTTGAGTATTAATTATTTTTTTTGCTTGCTATAAGTATATTATATTGGCCAGCTTTTCTTCCGCGGGGCTTCATCGTCGTCTCTATCTCTATCAACCAAACTCCTTAATGATTCCGCCTTTCCAGGCTTGGAATTGTAATCATCCTCAACTCTGGTAACGCTCCGTGATACCACGATCTGACCTTCTCCCATGTTCTCCCTATGCGTTGTAGACTCTGTGTTCGTTGAGGGCATTCGTGTATTTCTGCCTTCTTCTGCTGAGTTCCACTCGTCGTTCCATGTTTCATTATTCTTAAGGGCGTTCCCTCGAGGATATGGCGACAATGGTGTGTTTATAGTTGTTGCTGTTGGATTCTTCATTCCAACATTACTTCGTACCAAAGCTTTTCGTGTGTATATGTATAGAACAACATCGACAATCCCGCTCGATGCCATCATCGCTCCTGCCACGCAAAGATACACAAGTGAAGGCCTTCGTCCAGTCATAGCAGCAACTCGTCCAGCGGCGAGTGGCAAAGTGAGAACAACATAAGCGAAAGGGTAAACTACCATGTAACGAGCCGTTCGCAATATTCTTTGCTTTGATACTGCGAAGTGTTCCGATTGGGATTGACCGGTAACAATTGTAGTTGTGCCTGTTGCGGTGGACTTGTGGAAGCTCTGGCTCT
Source organism: Hymenoscyphus fraxineus (assembly GCA_900184765.1). Classification (NCBI taxonomy): domain Eukaryota; kingdom Fungi; phylum Ascomycota; class Leotiomycetes; order Helotiales; family Helotiaceae; genus Hymenoscyphus; species Hymenoscyphus fraxineus. The sequence continues at coordinate 2,410,952 of LT855422.1, forward strand.
GAAGTCCTGACGAGTTTTCTGAGACACGAGGTTGGGACCTAGAAGTTTGGGCAAGCCTCGTTCGGAGCGAGAAAAATATTGATATGTAAATGACGAGGGAACCAAGTTGAGATACAAATATCCAGAGGTAATGAAGTGAAAGTCGTTCTGTCTCGTGGTGTTCTCCAATCCAACACTACAAATATCAGCAAGAAGCCATTAAAACCATTAGGCAAGTAGCTTACCCAAGCCCCAGCAGGTACGAAGAAGTTTTTATGATGAGTGATGGGACCAATTATAGTCAAAATAACACAAAATAACCAAACTAAAACCACAGCCACGACAAACATCGAAAACGGAATCGTCTTCTGAAGCACCAAATTGATAAAAGTGTGGATAGCGATCGCCAAAACCCATAATCCCGAACTGAGATCGCCAATTTGAATAAGCCAGCCTTGAGCAAAACAGATAGGTGAAGGTCCAACGAGTTTGTTCTTAGCAATCCAGTGAAAGGCGATTAAAAAGCTCACAGCTTGTTGGAGGTCGGCCAGCAGGAGATTGTAAATCAAGACAAATATCTGATTTGTGGCAACTGGGCGTAAATAGTACTTTCTCCAGAAAAGCATTCTATATGTGATGAAGACCAGGAGCGCGAATGTCGATGCTGTCGAAATCGCTCCTATGACCCCCATTGCTATCATCCCATTGCGAACATCGAGTGGTAACGGGTCCAAGTTACCTGAATAAGGCTCGACATGGCGTTGATTGAACATCACGGCTGCCAGTATGTCGACGTGGCAAGCGAAGATGAGGAAGTCTGATATTGTCAACAGCTATAAGCTGGACGTTGATGGAGTGACTTCTGTGCAGAGCAGCAGGAGGAATAGATGTCAAAGACGACTAATGCCTTTATGGGCACGTATATAACAGGGAGCATGGCCAGACCACATATATAATTTTACTTTGACGATCCGCAGGGGAATCCCCTTGGACTCCGTGGCGGCTTGTGGGACCCGTAGGGCCATACCTGGTATGCGAGCTAGCTCTAGTATACTTCGTAGGAGCACAGTGCGGTCGACCCCTACCCTAGTTGAGACTAAGAAGCGGAACGAGAGACGATCATACGAAGTAAGTCCGTAAAGACCATGGAATAGTCGACTTTGGAGCAGAAATAAAAACCTTAGCAGTATTTAGTTTTCTATAGTTTTCTACCAGACCAACATTATCAACGGAGGGGGAGTTCAACATGAGCTTTTCCAGGTCCGACATGGTTTTCATGCACTTGCCCCATCCTGTGGGACCCAACATCCATCCAGCGTCAGCACCGTACGTTAATGTACCGTAACTTCGTAAGAAACATCACGACCCGTCATTCGGCCAGAGGCCCTGTTGATTGACGTTTTGGTGTGCCAACTTTCCAATGATATAGACGTCTGTTCCTCGTGAGCCGCATCCAGCTGCAGACTTGTCGGTTATGGAGCCACGCGGTTTTACCCAAGTATGAAGTTGTCAAAACATTGCCGATGCTGCCCATAACGTACTGCACAGCATAGCACAGCCAGCACAGCACAGCACAGTCCGTAAAAACGAGCCGTTTGGAATCCAAAGACTGCGGTCATGCCCGAGATCCAGCTTGGGGTTGGCGTACAAGTCCCAAGTAGCGGAGTTTTCTTTTTGTAGTGGTTGCGACCAAGATGTAGCCCAAACTTACCTCTTCCCCACTATTGGTTACCATTGGTGGAGTCGGAGGCGAAGCAGAACCGGGAGTGTGGTAACCCCATATTTATGGCTGGCTCGACAAGTAGTAACGCTGCATTGGTCGCCGGTTAATCAAAGCGATCTCCCCTGACGCAGGTACGAAAGGTACAATACCCCACCTTTACAGCTTCATTGAGCCTTATGGTGCTGATTATATGTCAAAACGCATCGAATTTCTTCCGCTTGGGCGCTGTATTGCCGTTCGGCCCCGCGGAGGCGGCCATGATCGGCGATGCCCCATAGGCACTCTGTACTGGAGAATTAGGAGATCTTTGGTGCTGATCCGCATGAGATAGAATCATTGGCCACCTGTGATTTGGAACCACAACGGGATCAGGGACACGAGACATTTCTTGAGAGGAATCAAGCCGTGGCCGGTAGACGTCGGAACCAATGCGGGTGAGATGTAAATTTACGAGCTGGTTGGCAAGGAATTGAAAACGTCCAACGGAACGGAAAATTCATTTGTTACCGGCTAAAGGCATTCACGGGATTGGTTGGCCATCTTGGCGAGTTGCTTTTGACTCTATTCCGGATTAAGCTTATTAAAGTGCCTGGGAGTTGGTTGCGAGCTTTACGACCTCGACTCTCAATCAAAACTTACATCAAAGTCAAACAGGTTGACTCCTCTTCTTGTTGGTTAAAAGCTGCTGCCTGTGTTACCTTGTTATTCCCCATAGTCGCAAGCCTCGAATTCGAATTCGAATTCGCGAATCTCGATTTCACCCTCGAAAAAGTGTGATTGCGGAGTATCACGAAGGACGTTAAGAACCGAACTCCCGTTGGAGAGGTTCTCCCTGTTTCATTTAGATAACAGGCTTGGCTTGAACCTGACCCCTCAATATAATAAATTTAACATTTATATTCCCATATTAAGGGATGCGGGGTAAATTTTCTCTATATTTATAGTGTGCACGAGCCACTGCCACGTTTTCAAGTAAAAAGAGAAGCGAGAAGGCTTGTAGTGGAAAATTTAAGTGGGGGTCTGGTCCGTGCGCTTAAATCTATTTTCATGACCCAATCATTGAAAGTCTATGAAAATGAGTATGATGTCAATGAATGAGCAATTATGGTGCACAGACAAATAAACTTTCGCTTATTTTGTCCGCCGCTCGGAGTAGCACCCTAGCAAGCCAATAATATGTCTTAGGCACGACCCTTTAGTGAACCTAGGGAATCACCTCAGACACTCGGATCTAGATGTTATAGACTTTTCTTACATAGGATCTGCGTGATACGCGTCAGATTTGAATGTCCTATCACCCTCCTTAGATCATAAATTAGCCTCGCTTTTTCTCACTGTAAATACTCCGTACGAGTATTTGAATTCTCAGATAAACCAGTACGATCTTGTGTACAAGTGGACGGTGCAATAACGTCCACTTGTTATGAAACAGAAAATACAAACATTACATCGATTCGGGGGCTTTTTTATCTATGCGGGTCAAACTAGCTCCCGAGAATCCGGGGGGGTTCTGCCTTTCTTGGCCTTGATGTTACAGCTAATATTAGGGCCTGCTGTCCCACAGTCTTGAGCCTCGGAATTCATGCAAATGGCATGTTATGTAGGTCATATTTGGCTGTCCATGGAATAGCTCGTGTATAGACGCAAGAGCCTTGCGAACTCTAATCAGACAATATTAAGGTATGATGTTCCTACTACACAAATACACAGACAAAACAATAGTATACTCGGTTTCGTTTTGGTATTATTCTGATTATTGCACTCTCAGACCTACAAGAGTGGATAGGGTATAGATGTGAGTACATGGAAGTAGAGCTACAAAGAAAAATGTATTTCAGACTCTAGTATGTTAAATCTAGATTCTCCGAAGTTTTACGTTATTAAAAAAGTGTAGATTCAGCCCTGTAACGAGACCCCTTTAATAATCCACGTCTATTTAGTAGATGCTTCTAAGATTTCTCGCTTAGCAAAATAAGGAGTTTTGTAATTGTGACCTGTCTAATTACGAAGTAGAAGGTATAAAATAAGTTAAAGGGGTAGGAGAGAAATTAATAAGGTTAAACAAAATACGTACCTCATTATACCCTCGTAATAAAGGGGGTGAATAATTAAAGCTAGATACTATTTTTAACTATTACGGCCCGGCCCCAATGTTCAGTTAAACCAGAAAATAAGAAATTCGGATCTGGGCGATATAGACTTTTCTTACAGATAATCTACGAAGTACGTAACAGTGTCCAGCTTTTACTGTCCACCCCTTTTACTATCTACTTACTAGTAGTCTGAGAGTGTGAATAGAATAATACTAAAACGAAATCGAGTACTCCTACTACTAAAGATATACTCGGTAAGCAAAACAATATTTTACTTATAGACTAAGACATTTTTCTTAAATTTATGATATTATCGGTTTTGTAATTCTTCTATTCTTGACACTCTTGTATTTCTAGAGTCTAATTATTTTTCAAGTCTAAGAAACTAGTATTATTATTAATTGTAAGGAGTAAACTAATTATATACTGTCAAATGCGCTACCTTGCAGCCTTACGCAGCTACATAGGGGTTTAGGTTTTACGCCCTGTAGCTACAGCCTGTATGGCCTTACTTTTGTGGCCCTTATATCGCTCAAGACTTTGGCGAGTGGAACACAAGAACCACTTTTGTCCCATAGCCTTCAGATATATATGGCGTTCCTTCCAAGCACCCAAGCATCTTCCAAGAACCTTCCAAGACGTCACCCCACTAGACATTGAAGCTCAAGAGTCTTGGAAAACAGGACCTTTCCTTCTCACCCAAGTTTGAGTTCACAATGGCATTCTCGAAGCAGAACTACCGTCAAAGCTCGACTCATAGGGGCTCACGATGTCGATGGGGTAGTGCTAGGGGGACTTTGAGCCTTGGCCATACCATAATTCCCTCGGAGCCTTACTTCTCTTCAAGCGCCCCTAAAGGCAAATTTACATCAGAACTCGAATTACAATTAAAATAGAAGCCAAGGTAAGTTTGTTTGAGGTAGATTCGGCCATGTATAGGTGTCTTTGTATAGCACTTATGGCTTTGATTCCATCTGATATTAAAAAACCCTTGGCTACAACTTGGGTCTCTGAGATGAGTTTTCTGGTACCTTGGAAGCTGTGTTTATAGGATTGAGTCGTGAGGTGATTGTTGAAATAGAGTATTGTGAGAAGATTTAGCTTCGTATTTCGTACCTACTCATCTTTTGTGGGGGGTTTAAAGTATACATAGTTTCGGAATCAGTGAAAAGTATATAAGCGCGTTTGTTTTAATCAGTAGGGTTTAGCTTGGGATTTAGGTTGTAATTCTAAGTTACCTGGGTGGTTTCCTTACAGCTAGGAACAGCTAGGAACGGCTTTTCTAGTACGCTGGTTCTTTCCATGCTGTATATAATTAGAACCTTTTAGGTATCTTCACTTTAACACAATCGACGCCTCGTGTTTTATTTTGCCTATTTTGTATGACAAGAATAAATATCAATTACTATCTTTGATAGACTTGAAGTAAACAGTTGGAAGTGAGGTTTAAAATACATTTATAACTATCTCGCTAGCTTAGCTGGTCGCTGTACTGCTCTGTGTAAACATCAAGGTCTCATTTAGAACAACATAAAAGAAAACTTTCACTGCAGTCATGCCGGCCCTAAACTTCATAGTTCTTATTAGAATAGGTGCATCGGCACCTCTTTTTCACTATTTCTGTAAAGAATATTCTTGAGGTAATGGGCTTAATGCGCCTCATACTGGACGCTTCACACCGTAAGTGCAAGCGTTATGCCAGCTTAGGGCTACGGATTCAAAGAACAAAAACACAAATAGGAGGAAAACCTCCCAGTGAAGTACCGGGAATACAAGAATGCTTGGTCAGGAGTACCTAGTCACTGTTCAACTGGGGCTAAGAGATCATAGGAGCAAAACCACAGAACTTCCCAACTATTAACCAGCCATTGAAATGAGCAGTATCTGTTTCTTGCGCTTTAAATAATAGCGCTCTCCGACTTTGAGAGATGGCGAATCACGGAAGACCAGAAACTTTTATTCTTTTTTCTCTTACTACAGAGTTGCTTTCAGGGAAACTTCCATCGCATCATCCAGACATGTTATTCCAAGTATTCATGGTCTCCTCCTCGGGCCGAGTCAAACTATTAATGAACAGCGTGAGAACAAATTATTCAACTATTCAATTAGTAATCAACTAAATCATGATTAAATTGATTTGAATTAGATTAGCAACTTTAGTTGATTAAATAGATTAAGAGGCGTTTATTTAATCTAATTAATTAGATTAATAGTATATATTTTAAAGCACTACTAATACACTTAGAGAAGCTATAAGAGGGCTAATAAAGAGTTAAAATAAAAGGAAAGAATGTCTATATAATTAAGGAACGTTCCTAAGTTATAGGAACGTTCCTAATAATTAGGAATATTATTTGTAAATAA
>LT855422.1:2417117-2437339 GCA_900184765.1 Hymenoscyphus fraxineus
AATAGCAGGGGTTTATAGTGAATGAGGAAGATATGCTTACTTAGCTAGGGAGGAGTATATAACTCTACCCTCCTAGTATATTATAGTTCCTCTATTAATACTACTACTTTATTATACGTTAAATTTTAAAGCTCTTTTTCGTTAGTATATTATAATAACAATAACAAGCCTATTAATATACCTCCGAGGTAGGGTCTACGTCCTAGCCCTACTACGTAGGCCTCTGTTTGTAAAGGAGCTACTACAAAGGCTACTAATCGGGCTAAGAGTCGGGTTTAACGTAAAGTTATAGAAGATAGTTTAGTAGAAGACGTACTAGCGGATCGTATCTAGGTAGTACGAGTAGTAGCTATAGTAGAGAGATAGGCTAGATTCAAGGTAGAAGATACTATAGCGGCTACTAGAGCTACTAGAGGTACTAGTAGTAGAGATAGTCTTCCTATAAGTAAAGCTAATATAGAGTCTCCTTATAGCTGTTAAGGTAATTGTACTCCTCTTTTCTATAGCTGTTCTAGGTCTCGACAAGCTTATAATATCTCTTATTTAAGATCTTCTTATTAGGATATAGATTATTATAGTATTAACTTTTACCTAGGTAAATTAGAGTAGGGTTATAGTCGAGAACGTTATAGTAGTTAGGACTATAAGGAAGAGAGAGGTAGATATACCTAAGAGTATATTCTAGGATAATATTATAGAATTAAAAGATACTAGAGAGATATTAAACCTTTAAGAGAACTAGTAGGTCGTTAAAGGGAGTATCAAGACTATAAATACTATAACTACGAGTATTAAGACTATAGTATTAATCGAGGCTATTAAGGCTAAGATTATAGTATTAAACGTTAGGAACGTTATAGCTATAACTATAGTAGGGATAAAGAGTATTATTAATTTAATTAAAAGGATATTTATAAGAGATAAAGAAATATAGCTAGTTTACCTAGTTTAGCGGCCCCTACTAAGAGATAGCCTCCTTTTAGTATATAAGACTTTAGTTAATTAGAGGGAGATCTTAGTATATTACCCTCTTTAGTAGTAAGAACTATAGAGCGTTTCCTTCTAGAGTATTATAAGTATATTATCTAGATTATTTATAGAACCTTTAAGGTAGTAGACTTATATATATTAGATTAAGGAGTTCTATTATATAAAGATAAGAAGAAGTTATCTTTTAATATAGAGTTAAATACTCTAGTTCTTAATAATAAGAAGTTAATTAAGTATTTTAGTTCAAGTCTAATAAAGTAGTACTACTATTTCTTAAATTACTTATTATATATAGTAGAGTTATTTAGCCCCGAGTTTTTAGGAGCCTACCTTATATATTAGCTAGTAAAGTATATTATCTAGGTATTTAAGCTAGTAGAGGTATAGATCTAGTTCGAATTAGTATAATTAGTATTATACTAGTATAAGTACGTTATTAATTAAGGAGGGCTTTATAGGGAAATAAAATAAAAGATTCTATATAACTAGGTTAATTAATATTACTATATAAGATATAAGAAGTCTCTAGAATAAAGCAGTTATAAGAAGTCTTTAGATAAACCTTTAAAGGAGAGAAATAAATTAAAATAAGTATATTAGAGAGCTATAAAAGGCTTAGGTTATATAAATAAGGATTATATTCGGATATACCTAGATAGTAAGGAAGGTAAGGGTATAAAAGGTATAAAGGTAGAGAAAAAGGATTAAGGTTTTAGTATAGGAGTATAATAATAGTAAATAGTATAAAAGTTATAAAATAATTCTACTTCTTTATACTAATTTTTACTATTTTATATTTATATTCCTACGCCTCCTTCTATAAATACACTAGTTCTATTTAATATTATAGATATATTAAGACCTTCTTTAGTAAATTCGCCTTTACCTTTACGCCTAATAGTATAGTATATACTATTATACTAGTATCTTAACCCTAGATTTATAAATATAATTAATAATATCCTTTAATATAGAGTATAAATAGGTTATAAGGGTTCGCGAATATATTAAATTTTACTAAACCTCTTATTTATATTTAAATTCTCTAAGCTCCTAGCTTTAAAAATTAAGAAGGATTTATAATAAGGATTAGTTAAGAAAGTTGCTTTTTAAGAGGGAGATCCTTTTATTACCTTACTACTAGGTTTTATATTAAAACCTAAGCTAAATAGTAATAAGTATTAAATCTATTACCTATCTTTTTTAAATAATAATTCTATTAACTTTTATATCTTAGATAAATATACCTACTTAAAATATATTACTTTTAATAAAGTTTTAGACCTAGTTTATACTACTAGTAGAGGCTATATAATATTTAAGAGGGATATATTAAATACTTTTAGAATAGTTCTAATTATACTAAATATATAGTAGACCTTAAGTTTTAAGTAGAATAGTATAAGATATATATATATAGTTCTATCCTTTAGTTTAACTATAGTACTATTTATATTTAACCTTTTTACTAAGGGTCTTAAGTAGATAGTTTAGTCTTATCTTTATAAATAGAGGTTTTTATTATATTACCTAGATAATAAATTTACTATATTTATTAAAGTATAAGCTATTCTAGAGTTTATTAAGGAGTAGAACAAGCTATATTTATAATTAACTTAGGTACTTAGTATTCCTTTTAATTTATTAAAGAACGTTAAAGGAATAATTATAGAACTTCTAGGTTTTTAGATAGATACTAATACTTTTATAGCCTTAATTCTACTAGATAAACTTATACGAATCTAGGAGGTAACTATATAATTTATTACCTAGGAAAGTATTACGTAAAAAGAGTTAGAATCCTTAATAGGTTTACTCTTATTTTATATAAAGGTAGTATAATTAGGCTAGGTTTTCTACTATAACTTTTAGACTTTTATTTATACCTAGCTAGAATAGCTATACTATATAGTACAACGGCGGTTAAGCCTAGACGTTAAGGCAGATTTAATATAGTAGAACTAGATACTCTTATAGTTTAATAGTACTTCTTTCTTTAATAAGTAGTAAGACTTTATCTACCTATTTTATAATATCTTTATTTAGGGCCTAGGTACCTTTTACCTTAAAATAAACAAATTATATATAAATTAGTATAATTATATATACTTTTTAGTTAAGGATTAAATACTATAATTACCTCTTTCTTTTATAGTAAAGGACTTAGTCTTTAATATTAATATATTCAAGATCGAGGTAGTATAAGCCTTGTTTAAGAGGTAGGTACCTAGGTAGGCTTAAAAGAGAGTAGTAGTTTATATAGATAATATAGCTACTTAAATTAGGCTTATTAAGTAATAACTAAAGTATCCTTTTTAAAATAAACTACTTTACTAGCTATTTTATACTATAGCTTAAATAGATATTAAAATATTATCTATCTAGATTACTAGTAAGGAGAATATACTTACTAATACTTTTTTATAGAATTTATATACGGTAAAAGACTAAAATACCCCCTAATTATTCATTAACGACAGAACTACCCTCTAATTAATTTTTTTGCGACAGAACTACCCCTATGTACCCTTTCACTAGTTTACTAGTAAATTTACTAGTAAAGTTATGTTCGAGTCATCAGGGGTATTTCTGTCGTAAAGAAAGGGTAGTTCTGTCGGGGTTAGGGTTTTTATTTAATCATAGAATTTCATAGGCAAAGCACTCTAAAATAATAAACAAAGTAAATTAGCTAACTACTTATTACTTCCTAATATCTCGTAGGCCTGTTCTTGTCCATTTTGGTGGTGGTTGAGCCTAGTACTCCCTACCTTTGCGTTTACGTGGTTTATTAGCCTCAATTCGCTCAATTGCTTGCTCCTGAGCAATATCCATATCCTCAATCCCTTGCCCCCGAGCCTCAACTACGTCATCCTGGTCTTCAGCTTGTTGAGCGGTCTCCTTGCGAAACAGGTGTTGTAAATTAGGTTGTTTTTTTACGAGAGTTCTCCTCCTTCTCCTTATACTAATTTGCTTGTTGTTCTTCGTCTGTATTAATTACCTAGTATATAAATAAGATCCTGAATTGTTGGTCCGAGTCGCTTTCCTTTAGTCTTTGCGACAAAACTCTCCCTAATGAACTGAACATTACTTTACTAGTAAACTTACTAGTAAACTGGTGAGAGGGTACATAGGGGGTAGTTCTGTCGCAAAAATATTAATTAGGGGGTATTTCTGTCGTTAATGAATAATTAGGGGGTATTTTAGTCTTTTACCGATTTATATAATATAATAGTTAATTAGTACCTACTTTTATAGTTCTCCCTTAAGCTCCTTCTATTAATTATATAGTATTTAGTATATAAGGTAGTTTCTTATAGGAGGTTATAAAGTACTAGTATTTAAGTTTATCTTCTATTATATACTAGGTTTACGATTTATATATTTAATCTTTTAAGTTATTCTAGGTTTCTAATTTATATCTACTATAGCTAGTAGATCTTTCGGGTCTAGCGAACTAGGTAGCGGTAAAAGTAACTAGTAGGATAAATAGGCTCTAGGGAGGCCTTAAGGTAAGCTCGATTATAGTAGGATTATCTATAATTTAATTATATTATATATAAAAAGGATAGGATATCTAGGTTTTTAATAATTAATATTTATATAGTATTATAAAAGGGATTTATATAAAGTAGGGTCCTTAGGAGCTCTATAAAGCTAAACTACTTTTATATAAATAAGTATAATAAATTACGTCGATTCTATAAAAGCCTTACTAAGTACTTATAGGATAGTTTAATTACTTAAATTTTAAAGTAGTAATTAAACTAGCGTTTACTACCTTTTTATATATAAAAGAGCTTACTTACTTAGTTATAAAACTATAGGATATACTTTCCTTTTTACGCTAAAAGCTTTAACGCTATAATATTACTTTTAGTCTACGTAATAAGTTTACTATAGTATTCTTTCGTACAAGTAAGGCGGATACTAAGTATAAAGGTATAGATATTATATTAGAACGTACTTAGGACTTTATATACCCTATTTCGGCTCTTTTAGATCTATTTAATCTCGATTTATAACCTTCTATAGCGCTACTTTTTTATACGGAATAAGGACTATTTACTAGGGAGTTTTATATTAGTATACTTTATAATCGCCTTTAGAGTATTAGCGTATATAATCCTAAGGGTTATTTAGGTTATAGTCTTAGGCGTAGCGTAGCCTAGAGGGCTTATAATATAGGCCTATCTAAGGACAATATTTAACGTCTTAGTAGGTAGTCTTTAGATATATATAAAGGATATTTTAGGCTTAGTATTATAAATCGGCGTCTATTAAGTAGGAGGTTCCTTTAAGGTCGGCCCTAATTTATTTTATCTTATTAGTTAGTTCTTTTAGTATTATCTTTTATAGCTACTTCCTTTTACTCCGCTTAATATAGCCGAGGGTACTAATAGCTTACTTTCTATAAATCGAGCCTCCTAATTAGCTAGATATACTAGCCTAGAATTAAAGAGTAGTTCTTATATGTAGGCAAGTTATAAGTACTTAAAGCTAGCTAGTAAAATATAAAATAAAAACTAATAATAAGCCTTTCTTTTAGTACTTGTAATATGTGACGAGTGATAATAAATAGTAGGGGTTTATAGTAAATGAGGAAGATATACTTACTTAGCCAGGGAGGAGTATATAACTCTACCCTCCTGGCATATCGTAGTTCCTCTATTAACACTACCACTTTATTGTACGTCAAATTTTGAAGCATACCTCAAATTCCAGCAACGCATCCAGCCGCAGCCAAAAAAAATATGAATATCTAACAGCTTTCTATACGGGCCAAGGAGATATCTGCGGCAGCCATAAACGAATCCGATAGTTATACTGCAACTCGATTCTACGATGCTTACGACATCATACAAAAGAACCTCTTCAACAAACTCAAAGTACTTTTGGATGAAGCCATCAAGTCTACCGAATTTGAGCCCTTTCGCTATCTGCATTTCGTCGGTTTCGAAGACATCTTAGCAAAGCGACTTCGAAGATCGAGGACTATGCCATGGAACCTATATATCTGGCGAAAATGCTCTGTATATGATCAAATGGGAAGCGCAAGGAGTTGTTGGGGCATTGGTCAATTTACTTGGAAAGATCGAGAGAGGGGAGCTTCAGGATGGTGACTGTGAGGACTGGGATGACTATCCACCTGAAAGTGGCTTGGAACTGATGGAACAGTAAAATGGCTTGCTGTTTTACTTGATATATTGTCGGACATAAATCATGACTGGATACTTCCACGTCCTGATTTTCGCCTGGAATTCTGTAAAGTCCTTTTTAGAAGCAAGCAGAAAGATAGATACATTGCTGATCTATTATTCCCTCTTCAAAAGCGCCTCATTTCGTTGAAGAAACTTCGAGATCCAGTTTCTAGGCTCAAAAGACGAGTCTGATTTGTCACGAGATGTGACTGGAAAATACCTTTCAACGTTCTTTAGGACGCAAATATTCTCCTCTTCAATTTTCAGCCCAGAAACTCTTGTTGGTATCTATACAAGGATTAGGAAAAGTTAAAGCATCCACATGCTTTCATTTAAACTCATTATTTATGTTCAATCGTCAGTCGGTACACGTCATATCAAAAGGAGGCTTATTGTTGGTTTTCTTTTGTATTTCTGGCTAGCTTCAAGAGCTTATAATTCGCCCACATATAGTGGAAAGCGAAGTATAAGCACCCTCGGCTACGCGTCCCTTACGGGAGCAGGTTTGACTAACTAAAGTATTCGGACTTCGACCGCATTATAGACCAATTAAAAGGCTCTATCTAGCGAAACACGAAGTACAAGGTCCAAAAACCCTCCCAAATCGCAAGGCGAGCCTTCTAGCGAGGGGAATAAAGGTGGGACAAAAACAAGCACGTAGCTAATAAACAAGCCCGTAGCTAATAAACAAGCATACAGCTAATAAACAAGCCCGTAGCTAATAAACAAGCATACAGCTAATAAAAAGCACCTCTCGGACTTCGACCACATTATAGACCAATTCGAAGGCTCTATCTGGTGAAACACAAAGTACAGAGCAGGGCAATAACTTCAGCCACATAGGCAAAGAAACTAGGGTCCAAAACCCTCCCAAATCGCAAGGCGAGCCTTCCAGCGAGGGGCATGTGGGTGGGACAAAAGTGTAGCTGACGATATGGTGGATATTGGTGGTGGTGGTGTTGAAGGCATGTGGCAGTAGTAGGGTGGGATATATATCCCACCATCCGAGTAGCTTACTAAGCCTTCATCCTTATTCACTATAAATCCTGCCATTAAGTTGTCGTTTTTTGAGTTCCCTTAATCGTGTTGACAACGAAGCTACGTTACACGACAGGAAACAGGGATGTAATCATCCCTGTCAACTCAACAATAGAGCCAAGATGTGCAGAGGAAAATTGTATCACCCAAAAAAGATTAGAAGCGCACATTCTAGTGCCCTAAAGAAGACTGTTGAGAACCTAATCTAGCAGGATAAATAGCAAGCGAGTATCCCCCCAACGTTCGAACATCAGAAATCCTGCTGACCTATGAGAAGTTTCGAAAAAATACCCCGCAATCGGCACAAACACGCTGACTCACTCGATTTTCCAGCAAAGCTATGGGTTGGCCATTCCCAGACGCGCTCCTCAACGATATATCGAAAGATGCTTTAGCGTTAGGACGTAACATTACATATATCGTTGCGGTCCTTTGGCTACTCACATGCTGTCTCGTTACATGTGGTGTCGTGCTCTTGTTGATGATTTATGTGGAAGTAAGGGAGGGAAGGCAGATGTTCAAACGGATTTCGAGAGAGATGAATAGCTCATCAGACCGGAGGATTAAGAGGCAATAATTTGCTGATTTATTTTGGGGAAGGCAGGGGGTTGGTTGGAGGTGGTTACATTCGATGGTTATGATGTGTGTGGCCAATCGCATTATGACCGAGAATTTCGAGGTGCCTATGGGATCCTCTACCCTATTCAAGATTCTGATAGATTTTCTTTGGAAGAAGAATCATGCATCCTCCTTTTCCTAGTCAACATATGAACTGCATCGTACCACTAGTATTGTAGGATAAGACTTGCTAGTATTTCGCGTCGGGAAATTTATGCGCACTGAAAGCAACGAACTCGTCGTCTGCACTAGTAAATGAGTATCTTCCATGTCAAAATTGGTATCTCATACAACTCGTCCTTAACAAGTATAACCCTGTGGGCCTGAGAATATGCCCTACGAGTCCCTCAAATCACAATAACCTCTGTCGTTCCTTGTCGAAATGCACCGCATCTTCCTCCTCTCCCACTTCACCTTGACATCCACTAGAAGTTGAAAAGACTGCAAAGCTCAGTTCAGGAACACCTTGATCCGAATTGGCAAACTAAGTACCCGAGAATCAACGTATCTATCTGCTGTCTTGGGATCTGGCTCGTGGATGTGGATTGCTGATAACTTTACAGTCCAATTGTGCAGGCCGAACTGTTGATTTTAGCGGCTGCAGTGACTATCTTCATGAGTGGAGAATAAAGTAGAAATGAAAAACGTTTCCCTGTTACTGGGATTAAACAGCTTGATTCAATAAGTGAGTGGCTTAGTACATCAATTGCTAAACTGTGAGTAAAAGCACTACAGATAAACTCAACATAAGGATCCCCGCTATAAGAATATTCCTAGTATATCTGCCCACAACTATATCCTTGTACCGATTCTTTTCTATATACTCGAGTAGGAACAGGGATCGAAATTCCAAGCGAATGAAACAGATATTGTTCTGGAGGAGAAGAGTAATTGCAATACCCTTTCTACCGCCAAAATGAAGCAAGGAGGTAGCAATATAAAATCGCATTTTACTTCAATCCAAGTATCTGGATATTCTATCAGTCTACATGATCGCCATCGCTATGCAACACAACAAAAATTATCAAAAACATCCGCTTAAAAATCCCCATGCCAGAAACTAATAAAACCAAGACGCGTAATTAGAAAAGAGAATGGTTATATGCCAGCCTCCCCCTTCCCATCAGCAAAAAAGTAAATCTCACTTCCCACATCCCTCTCCTCCACATACCGACACCCGTTATAATTCTTCCAAAAAGCTCCCATATAATTCGTATCATCCGCTTTATAATGGCTCCCCATGATCTTCTTAATCGCCTCCGAAGCTTCGAATGCGTGATAAAAGGGGATTCTTGATGCATGGTGATGCAGGACATGACAGTCAATTGCGCCGTGTAGAAAATGGCGGCCTATCCATCCAAAATCGCGGTCGACGGTTGAAGCTGCTCCGCGGAGGAAAGTCCATGTTGTGGATGGGTAATACGGAATGGAGGGGTCGGTGTGTTGGAGGAATGTTATTGTTACTGTTTTTTGGTTGGGTTAATATTTTGGGCTTGTTGGCAAGCCAGAAGGATAGACATTAGGAGGTAGAACGTGGTAGGAGATTTTTCTTTCTTTTCTTGGTTCTGGAGAGTGACAGAGCAACGAGATAGGTAGAGAGAGTCTTTCCATTAGTTTCTTTATTGCTTTTTCTCCATGGGAACTTTCTAGGATTTGTAGGCCTGTCTTTTTTTCTTTTTTGCGATTTTCATGAGGCAACGACGAGTAGGAGGGGTATTGACTTACGAATCCAATGGTTCGTCCATAACCATGGTGCCCCATAGAACAAGAATGTATTCAGACCTCCAAAGTACGTGACGCTCGCCCATAGCGCAAGTACCATAATTGCTATCCCCTTGTCACTCAAAACCACATCGTCTCGATTCGCGGGCTTGAAATTTGGTCCATCCCCACCAGTGTAGAAGTGACTTCTTTTCCACCAATCCACTGCTGCCATTCTTGGTAAAGCAAAGTTATTGATGAGAAGGTAAACCGGCCATGCGATCAATTGGTGGCCTATAAGAATCAGAAGATTGACAATCGGCATATCTTCTATCAAATCCCAGTACGTGAAGATTGCGACAGGTGTCCGTCCTTCCCGCTTCTCCATCCAAACTTCTTTTGTATCCGGCACGAATGCAATATCTCGTTCGATGTTGTTGGTTGCTTTATGATGCTGCGAGTGAGTAAATCTCCACGAGTGGTAAGGCACAAGGAGGAAAGAATGCATAATAAGTCCAGCTATATTGTTAAATCTTTTCGACGGAGAAAGAGCCCCATGTCCAGATTCATGTGCCAGTTCCCAAACACCCGTAAAGAGAAGCCCCTGTGTGAAAGAATACAATATCCATCCCGCAACTCGAAGTTCATGTGTTGGTAGACGAGATATCTGTGTCGCCAATCCGGCAGCAATAAATATGTACACGAAATCTCGGACGATATATGAGAGGGAGAGGAAAGTATTTCTCTCAAAGCAATGTGCTGGTATCGCATCGAAGATATCTTTCATCGTATATGTTGGCGGAATGAAGAATGGCATAGCGACATCACTCCCCTGTGGGCTATCCTTGACGATATCCTTTGCAATTTTATCTGCCGTAGTTGTGGAAGGAGATTGCAGCATTTCGTTGTATATTTTGTTGCAACAAAGGGTAGACGAAAGGACGAAAAATAACAATTTACAATAACTGTCAAAGAAGAAGTCGGTAGCTTGCGCGTTCCTTTTTTGAAAAGACGGTTACTTTGACTTTGATATGACGGAACCCCCAGCTTGGTCCCTGGATTTTGAATACATGGCTCAGATACTTGAAACTTCACAGCTTGCCCTGGTCCGAGAATTCTCCCCAGGCCACGTGGATACGGTGGATACGGGAGCAGCCAAGCAGGTGGTTCTATCCGTCGAATTGGGGCTGAGTCCCGTTTAGGGAAATGACCAGAACCTGAATTTGGACACAGGATGAAGAAAATGATGAAAGGGATGAGAGAAAGGGGATACAAGTATTATGACCCTGTTTGTTTGCCCTAGAGTGTTAATAAAGCTGTTTAAAACTAAGGCATGTTCTTCTCACAAGCCAGGCGGTGGCCAGATCTTCATAGACTTTCCATGCTCCGGATGGGGCAAATATATCTGTCGATCTTATAGACCCACTAAACGGAAATATTTCCCGGTTCTCAAACCCCTCTTTTTTTACATTTCCTATCTCGGCGATCGCCAATACTTCACCGCTTCACACCAAGGCTTGAGAACTTGAATATATTGTGCCAATTTCGATGAAGCTGTACTTTGATGTTTGATACAAGATTGAAGCTGCCGTGCACACACAACTGCAGAGAAATTATCGCCCTCAGTCACCCCAATCTAACCAGCGTAAATCTTGTACATTTACTCTCTCCACCATCTCCAATGGAATTCCACTAATGATCAAATTTCTGGTCCATTCCTGGAGAGCCTCAGGATAGTGTACATTTGGAGGCATTGGTACATCTACAAATGAAGTTGTCAGATATCTTGATGTGCCGAGCGCCTCATCTAGAAAATCTTGATAATCATGATTGTTGACAATGATTATTTCCAGATGTTGCTCGTCCTTCAAAAGTTCCCTCATTGCGGCGACAGTAGATGGCCTGGTAGGGCAAATTTCATAACCCGTGTAGCCATGAAACTCACCATTCCACCGCTCGTGCAAGTCATCAATAGAGTCGGCGTTTGTGAGTACCAAGGTCTTGATACTATCCATAACTTTGACGTAGGGCATGAAATTCTCCATATCGACATTATAGAGAGCCAGAGTTGTCAGGTTTTTCCAGTAGCTCCATACGGGTGGTTCTGGATGCAGTGGCCAATGAAGATTGAGAAACAATTCGTCCCGAGTACTGCAGAATACCTCTATAGCCGTGAGTTTCTCAAAGGCCATCCGTAAAATGGGTCGTATTCCCTCATCATCGTCTTCAGGATAAAGGCTTCTCAGCTCCATATCTATGACAAGCCGCTTGAGATTTGGAGCGAGAATGGTGAAAAGTGCATTGATTTCTTCCGCTATCCTGCGATCCGCAATTGTCCCATTGTGATATGGTTTGAGGACAAGAGATGTGATATTGGCTGGGGACACCCCTTGGCGGGAGATACCGCTCTTCAAATTTTGAAGTGTGCCAAGTGAACGTAGAAGAGCCGTGAGGCGCCATGGTTTGTCGATGAACAGGCAATACTTGTAGAGGTAGTCGATCGCTATTGCGTGAAAAGCGGTATTTGTAAGGCTCAAGGCAATAAAGGTCTTGGTGAGAACGTCGGTGGCAGGTAGCGCAATTGGGATGTGAGGAGGTTGAGGGGGAAGTTTCCGTATGATGAGGATGAGTATCTCCAAGGGCAATGACTCGCTCATGTTGGCCGGTGGATTGAGATCTGATTTGTAGATTGATAGATGGTGTCCGCGTTGATAGGAAATAAGCATGCGCAATCAGTTGGTCGGTAGAACAATTATCCGCCACAAAAGGTAGGTCACCTGACGTGAGATGTGAGTGGATGGACACCAGGTATATCTACACCACCAGTATCTACGAGAAGGTGATCTTGTCTTTGTTCTGGCTCTAATTTTCCAGCCTAACCTGTCTATGCTAGATAGAAACAAAATCTTCTAGTCTTCAATGTTCAGACTGCCCTGTCTCTATAGTTGCGTGGTGTTACAATCACATCTACCCAACAAAATGTAAGGAGACAGGGATATAGGAAAAGTTGAAAGACAGATGAATTGCAAACTCCAAGAAAGTTTATTGTCAATCCCTCGACAATCTTATTATCTAAGACCAAACTCTAACATAGACTCATATTATCATATAGAAATGTTTTTTGGAGGTCCTGAATTATTAGAGAAAACAGTATGTTTTATCTTATTCGCTTTTAGAATGGAGTGTATAGCTCGTTATATATAGCGAAAATGAAGATTACAGACTTTTATGCTCAATCGTCAGTCGGTACACGTCACATCAATAATCAAAGGAGGCTTATTGTTGGTTTTCTTTTGTATTGCTGGCTAGCTTCAAGTGCTTATAATTCGCCTACATATAGTGGAAAGCGAAGAATAAGCACCCTCGGCTACGCACCCCCTGCGGGGGCAGTTTGATTAACTGAACGCTAATTAGTCGGACTTTGTTAGAGGTTACAATATAAGTGGTGGATAAGCGTAGTGAATAAGGAGTCACAAAGTGGTATAAACGATAATAATAAGCTTGTGCATATAATAGTGTAAAATCGACTTGAAGAGAGAAGACTAAGTACAAGAGAGTTGTAGCTATATATACTACCAGCGTATAATGCTAGAAGGTTCTATAGTTACTACATTAGTATTAGTATCGATTATTATCGATATAACTCGAAGATACTAGAATAAGCTCATAAATCAAGCTTATAAATAAAGTACTAGAATATTCCTTTAGGCTAAAATTCAACTAAAAGCCTAAAGTGCTTATTACCTAAATCCGAAAGACTAACTTTAACAGACTTCGACCGTATTATAGACCGATTAAAAGGCTCTATCTAGCGAAACACGAAGTATAAGGTCCGAACCCCTCCTAAATCGCCAGGCGAGCCTTCTAGCGAGGGGAATGTGGGTGGGACAAAAGTGTAGCTGACGATATGGTGGATATGGTGGTGGTAGTATTGAAGGTATGTGGCAGTAGTGGGGTGGGATATATATCCCACAATCCGAGTAGCTTACTAAGCCTTCATCCTTATTCTCTATAAATCCTTCCATTATTGTATCAATAATCAAAGGGAAAGTAGTGAATGATATTGTGGACAATAAGCAAGTGTGCAGTAGACGACTTCATTTTCCACACCTGGAATAATTTGATGAGAATGAAAAAATGAAAGAAGGAGGATGCACTAAAGCTGTGTATAATAGTGTATTACAAAAGATTGCAACTACAGGAATGATATTGATCCCTTCTCTCAGGCATTGATAGTGCCCAAATATGTCCAACTCATTGGATTTTTGACATCGATATCATACTCTTGGATCTTGCCAGATGAAATGCCATAGACCCGTCGATCGTAGCTCATAGAAATTGCAGTAAAATTTGTACCAATAGGAGCTTCATTTAATGTCGGGGCAGCAAGTCCACTCCATCGTTGATCATTGCACCATATGCTAGCTATCTTTCCATTCGGGTATAGTTTAGTTAGATAAATGTCTGATAAACCACCACCAGCAGTGTTGAGAGGAATTGCGGAGAGTTGTGAGGTCTCTTGACGATCATCATTGAAGGATGTAGCTAAATTGCCATGCCATTAGCTAAACTTCAATCATGTAATTATTCTTTTCACATACCAGGAACCCAGGTCCCCCGAGTCCAGGCAAACTCTTGTGTTATTTTATTGCTTACTCCATAAGCCTTCAGCAAACTTGCTACTTTTGAAGTAGTTGGGTTCGCAAGAGGTATCAAAGCCAAGGGTGTCTTGGATTCTACTGGAGTATCCAATTCGCTTGCTTGAACATCCCAGCCTTTCACCGATGGGCCCTGTGGAGAGTCTATTACAGTTCGATTGTAACTGATGGCTTTGAGCTTCTGGTTCGCATCTTGAAACATAAGAACAGTACCATTATTGCACCAAACAGAGCCACATTGGTGTCGTGTCGCAGCTAGCTGAGATTTGGGGTAGCCATTAATTTGTCTGTTTGTCAACAGCCCCAATTCCCAAGTGCGAGCCTGCATGTCTCTTGTGTAAAACTCCATTATGTTGTTTTCGGTTGAGTAGAAGTAGATCGAGATCTGGAAAACTTTTGTATTTGCAGCTGAGTCCGGAGCAGGAAGGTCTTCGACATAGCCGGCGACTGCAGCGATTGAGGTTCCAGATTCGACTCGTTTGGCGTCCACAGAAACTGGAGATGTGGTCCATGTCGTATTCTGCGAGTCCCAGACAGAGCATAAAATCGCGTTTGTTGTATTCTGGTACAGTAGACCATGGTGTATAAAACTATTACTGTCAGTCCAGTTGACTGACGCCAATTTCGAGGTCTCCAACAGTGCGGACACTGTTTGATTTTGCTCTGGCTCTTTTTCTGCCGGCTTCGCACGTTTTCTCCTTCCAATCGTTCCCCCGAGAACTCCACCAACCCCACCAGCAAGTACAAAAGCGAGAATAGCCGCTATGATAGCAAACCTCTTCTTGGATCCGCATATTGTCCTCGCTCTCAGTTTGTCGGGGCTTGAAGGACGGTAGGGGAGATCATGGGCATCTTGGAATGGTAGTTGGGTTTCTGAAGCGGACTTTTGTACTTTTGTATTGACTTCCAGGGCTGGTTGACTGACTTCCAAATCTGGCTGAGAAGACTCCAAGTATACCCGCTCCAGTGTGCTGTGCTGCTCCTCGTTGTGCATTTCTCACGCGCGAGAGAGAAGTATTAGATTCGGCCGTCTAAATGGACTGACTTTATGAGACCCAACACGCTGCGATATTAAATGTAAGATGTTGATGTGCATAAAGTATCTTTCGGTGGTCAAGTTTTATGGCAGACCGTGGAAATTACAGAAGCTGGTTACACAAGGAGTTTTCATCGGTGCCTAGCGCTGTCCTCGCACCAAAGGTGATACATGTGCTTGTGTATCTTACAATACTATATCCCTTATTCATCCTGGACAAGTTATCTCTTTTGATAGTCAAACGAGTTCTGAAGGTGTCTTTGACCATTCAAAATTGATTTCCTATCCTCCAACTTCTAATTCAATTTTTCAGGTACCATTCGTCTCGCTTAGAGACTACGTGGGGATATGACTTGGAGCAGTATTTGGTTCTCTCAAGCTGAATCAGTCACTGCATTTGATTTTGTTACACGTAGAGGCGCAGATGATTTTGCGACCGACTTTGGAGTATACAATCTGATTCAGGGGGCTCATTGGCCCCACATGTGGTGAACAGGAGGGGCTATTGAAACATCACCGTTCACATTTAGACTGAACTCCTTTTACACTCGTTTATGAGAAATGCCAGGGTTCGTTCAGGGCGTCAGATCAAGTGAACTGAACATACGAAGGTACTGAAGTAAAAGTAGTACTTCGATGTCGTGTCACAGTGTTTTGTATATTATGGTTTGATAAAGCAGGTTCAATAAAGTACACAAACCGACTCAACAAGCCCGGTTGATTGCAACCGTTCCCAAGGAAAAGAAGCCTAGGTCAGAACAAAAAAGAATATAGGGACCTGACTTCGACCGCAAGAAATACCTAGGAAGTTCGAGTGCAATCAGGTAGGGCTAAGTACACCTTTGCTGTCTGTCCAACCTTCGCAACAACAGCAAGTCGGCACGTGGACGAGATCGAGCTACTCATTATGCATAGAAGATTATCACAAGGTATAGGGCTGTCCAAAAGCTAAACTCAGCGGGGAATTCCCATCCATCCTTTAAAAAGTCGTTCATCCGGTCATGTGACCAGCCCCCCTTCTAGGTCGAAAGAGACTTTCACTACTGTATTAGCTCGGGTTTGAAACTATATTTTCCACATAGGTATCGAGTGGCGTCATGTTGCAGATACGAAAGGCAACCCCGGGGAAGATCCATTCGATGTTTACTTCGTCCCAGGCATAACAAATATTATTCTGTAGTGGGTATACAGGGGACTTTTCAGTGGAACACAGGGTCAGCACGCCCAATAAATTTAACATTTGTTATGCCTGGGACGAAGTAGGAAACAAGACAATCTCAGGTTTTTTGTACTGTTACTGAGTACATTGCGCTTCAAAATGAGGTCGTTGAGTAAATACGGTAAATTATGTCGATCGACGGTCCGGAGAATAATGCACTGTCTACTTTGTCCCAGGTGTAAGAAATGTTAAAATTTACGGTCGTGCTAACCCTGTGTTCCACTAGAAAATCCCTTGTATACCCGCTAAAAACAACATGTATTATAGCTGGGACAAAGTAAAGGGTCTGGAGTTCTTTTCAGTTATTTTCCGAACTAACTAAGCCTCGACCGCCCGCGCCAGTGCCTGACGCCAAGAAAGAAGGGAAGGGTAGCTTTCTTTTTGTAAGCTACGTATCAGCCAACGCATCCTGTGTATCATAGCGGCCCTAAACAATACAAAATCAGAGAATTGTATGGAGCAGCTGGGTACAGTAGATGTATCAATTTAACTTATATTTGATTCGGCAAAGCTTGCATGGTCCTTCCTTGATTTGAACACCTCGCCACGTCGAAAAGTTTTGAACAATGCAGCGAAAGGTTGGCAGCGGACACCACCGTGGTAAGTCGCATCTAATGGGAGTGCTTAGGGGAGAGTAGTGGAAAGCAATAGGCGTGAAACAAAGGCTGTCCGTACTCCGTAGGCTCTTACTAGTGGCTAGAAGTGTTTCTTATACGTATCAAGTACATAGCGAATAGCACTAGGTGCAAAATAAGGTTAATCGTACTCCATGGGCTCTGAATAGAAGTCCCTTTCACGTGCAATGTAGTGGATACCTAGCACTGGGTACGAAACAAGGGTTGTTCGTACTCCGTAGGCTCTGAGTGGCTAAAACCCCTTTTTATGCGTAGAAGTTTAGATTGAGCGATATTTGTACGAAGTAGCTTCTCATATTCGGACTTTTTTTTGTCCTAGAACCCGTAGCAAGCTCTTCTCTTGGTGTCTCAACAAGTGATGATTACTTTGCTACTCCACTATACCGTCTATGACTTCTCCTTAGAGACGATTCACCAAGGTATCTAGGGCTATCGTGGAGATGTCAACATGGCATTTTCGGTCTGCGAGGACCCAGCCCCAACTCCCGCTCACACCAAGGCTCAGACGTAAACTCTAAACCTTAGTCGTAATCCTTGATTAGGTGGTGATCCTTGGCCCTAAATAAATCATGGGTATTTTATTTGACGTTCCTATGGTAATAAGCTTTTTTTTATAACCCACATTCGCCCGTCATCGCCGACCCCATAATTGGTACTGACTAGCAGCCCATTTCCTATAAATACTTGTAGTCGCAAAGCTTCCATCAAATCATCAGTGATCGATTACATTTCAGCAATAACTGAATCTCCTACCATGACTGTGATTCAGGTTCTGGCTGATCTCACTCCTCTGGGGTGGGTGAAGCTCTGTGGAGTAGTCTTCTCAACGCTTGTGAGTATTCTTCCAACAACCATCCATTATGCCAAAGATTGCTTGTTGACCGTACTAGTTCATCTATCGTTTCTTCTACAATGCCTTTTTCCACCCATTATCCAAAGTACCTGGGCCATTCTTAGCAGGAGCATCCGGTATACCGTCCTGGTACTACGCCATGCGTGGGGACCGACATATCTGGCTGTTGAAGCTTTTCGAGACATATGGTAAGACGACAGACGGCATGATTGAATTGAATTGAGTTGACAACCCCAGGTTCCAAAATCAGGGTTGCCCCTAATTCAGTCGTTTTTCGCGATTCTGCCGCATACAAAGATATCTACTCCCATAAGGCAAATGTGCAAAAAGCCCCCTTCTACGAAGCATGGCAGAAAGATAAGCTCGATGTCAACACGTTCACGACAAGGGAAAAGTCAGAGCACGCCCATGCCCGTAAACTGCTAAACCAATGCTTCAACGACAAGTCGCTACTGGCCTCACAGAGTTTTATGACGAAGCATGTTGATCGGTGGAACGAACTTATGATCGCAAGTGTCGACGATGGCGAATGGTCTGAACCGATGGATTTTACCGAATTAACAGATGGACTTGTTTTTGATATCATGGGCGATCTCTGTTTTGGGGCGGATTTCAAAATGAAGGAACCAGGCGAGAACCCACTCAGATCTATTCCGCATGCCGTGATAAATTACATGAAGTTTTACTACCCAGTAAGAGAATCATGTTGACATGTTGTTTATGCGCTAACATCATAAATTCAGCTGACACGCTCTCCTATGCTCAATACGATTCTTTGGTTGAAGCCCCGTGGACTTGACAATCTTATGAAAGCAATTTCTCCACCAGATATTCTGCACTATATCAACTTTGTAGAATCCTGTGTCACCGACCGCCTCCAGCTTTATAACGAACAGATTCTCGGAGCCGAGGACCAACAGCGAAAAGACATGTTCTGGTTCCTTTGCGACACGAAAGACGACGAGGGCAAACCTGCATACAACACAGATCAACTCAACGCAGAAGCAAACACGCTCATTGTCGGTGCTACAGATACTACATCCACAACTATGGCCGGCATGATGTTCTATCTCACACGCTATCCAGATAAACTCGAGAAATTGGTGAATGAAATTCGCTCTAAATTCCCAACGCCAGAAGACATTGTTCACGGACCGGTCCTGACATCGTGTGTATACCTCAGAGCTTGTATTGACGAGACCATGCGCCTGAGTCCGGCGGGGCCTGGTGATCTTCCTCGGGAAGTTCGCAAAGGTGGAGCGACGATAGATGGGGATTTCTATCCAGCAGGTACCATCGTCGGTTCCTCTAATTGGACAACCGGCCACAACGAGGCTATTTATGGAGACACCACAGAACTTTTCTACCCAGAAAGATGGATTCCCGACCCCAGTACCGGAGTCACGCAGGAGGATGTCAAATTGCTTCGTGCGAATTTCAACCCGTTCGCCACTGGGCCAGGATCTTGTCCTGGAAAGAACTTGGCCATTTTGGAGCTATCTATGGTAATAGGGAGAACGCTACATAGATTAGAAATCAGGAAACCACTGACTGGTAATAATACTCTTGGGGAGGGGAACCCAGCGAATGCATGGGGGAAGCGAGAGAAGAATGTCTTCCAGGTCGAAGATGCCTATGTCGCTGTACGCCATGGTCCAATGTTGCAATTCAAGAAAAGAGCGTCTTGAAGGATCTGAAGGTGCTATTGTGAACTTGTTAAGGCTACTGCTTTCATGTACTGGACATTTGATTGTTATCGTCATTCGAGTTTGATGAATGAGTTTTTTTTCAGATGCTAGATTCAAGTTCCACAACATTGTCGCATAAAACCACGTCAAGACCAAGAGAAGCTAGTACTTGTATTGCTCCCACCAAGGGGATGCAACCGTTCGTGAGACAGCCCTTACACTTTCCATCTAGACTAAGCGATTACAACCCTAGTAGGAGCGGTTGTATTTAAGGTATAGACTCCCGGGAGTATATAAGGTATAAACTTTTTTATATGCGCTCGGTTGTCTATACCCTATCAACAACTATCTATACCCTATATATAACCGGTTATATAGAAATAGTGACTAAAATTTCCGCCGGTTATATATAAGTATAATACTTTTTTCTACGTAGTTTTTTACTTATTTCTATACTTATTTCTACACTTATTTCTATACTTATTTCTATACTTATTTCTACACTTATTTCTATACTTATTTCTATACTTTTACGGCTCGAATTACTTACTAAAATCACGTATATATAAGGGATAGAGAGGATAGAAG
>LT855422.1:2444483-2457543 GCA_900184765.1 Hymenoscyphus fraxineus
TAAAGACGTTCCTAAGTTAAATAGACATTTATGTTAATTAGGAACGTTCCTTAATTATATAGGAATGTCTATATCACTTAGGAACGTTCCTAATTAAGACAAGTACGTAAGGAGGGGCTCTGGCTTAGCGGGTACGCGGTACCCGGGCACCCTCCGAGCCCTCGGTCCGTAGGTCCGATATATCGGCCCGAATTAATCAATTTAATCTGATTACTTAATTAATCAAGTGATTAAATATGATTAGGAGGTCTAGTTGATTAGATTAACTAAGATTAGGACCCTACTATTTAATCTAATCTAATCAATTTTTACGCTGGTCTTTACTGGGTTTTGTATGAGATTACCTGACGATGTTATCCTGTTCAAGATCGTACAACAGAAAGGGGCTTAGCATAACTTGCTAGCCTAATACTTTCCCAATCAATGCGCAGCCCAAAACTGCGCAATGTAAGATTTTCTCTCGGATAATCTGCTGCCGTCTCTCAGCCAACTTGTTGGTTGCCAATCCTGATCGTCTGAAATCTAAAAATAAATGTTGGAATGTCAAAATAATGAATATAAGAAAAGTTCTGTGACTTTCAATTATTTGGCCACCACCTCTCAGCACATTCCCACATTCAAGCTTAAAACGTGAAATCAAGAGTCACCTTCTACTTTCATCTTACCCTTTATTATCCGTTCTTTCCGATACATCAAAATGCGTTTTCAAGCTCTCGCACCACTATTCCTTCTCATGGTTCTTGCTCATGGCAAAATACCAATCATGGAAGACGATCATGAGGAAGTGATCTGTGAAGAAGGTGAATGTTTCTCAACGCCCGAAACGACTCTGGCACTAGAAGTGAGGGTAGAGTATGATGATCCCTTCTTCAGTCGAACAACCTACGTACCAATTCAACTTGATAGTGTAGCACTATCACCCAACTTTCCGGAACGTAAGGTGCAAATCTCTACCTTTGTAGTTTAGGCTCTGATGACTATTTTTAGCTCCAATCCCTTTCGAGGACATTACTCCAAGAAGTCTCACTGTGATCGTTACCGACCATTTTTTCGAATGGAATGGAACATCTGTTGCAAACGACGATCGAAGAGTTCTAAATATGCTGGAGCGCCATGGTGGATCGGCCGACGAGAACATTGGGTCGTTCATGAAGCGAGCCCTGTATTGCGTTGTGGACACAACTGAACCACTTGAGGGAAGCAACTTTTTCATAGTACAACGAACTGCATTTGGCGAGCCGATATGCCAGCCTAGCTTTCAAGGTGCGCCCTTGGTGCTTGGCAATGACACGCAGTTTGACGGGATTTTGTGCCAGATTACTATAGGCGGCGGCGGATGCGTTAATGGGTTCCCAGTGGCGTTATAAGTGTGATCCGTCAAAACGCTTTTTATTTGGTCTCCGTTTTGAGATATCAAGGGTATTGCCTCTGGTATTATTCAATTATTAAGGATGTGAGTAGGTATTCTTGGCGTGGCGGGCTGAGTGTGTACGAAATCATCAGGTCTTGCTATGCTTTCAAATTGTATGTACTGTTGGGGTTGCTTGCCTACAATAGATTCCTGCTCAATACCAGAAGTAGACTGCAATGTATCGTCCGTGTACTTCAAAGCGTTGTGTTGACTAATAGAGCTGGCAGATACTGAGACACCTCCTTGGTTTAGATTTACAATACTGAGTATCTGGGTTTGTGACTACAGTAACTCCCCCAGAAGTGCTGACCCGTTTCGACTCAATTGCAATTATTTCCGGGTATTTGCGCACTACTAAGTGAATCCCAAATTCTTCCAAGACCTCCACTATCGAGATGGCAAAGACAAGTCTTTCTTACTTAGAGCTTACAGTACCTGCTTCCACTTCCCCGCATTTTGAAATCCGTCACTCGCCAGGGTTACACTGTATAATTTACAAGGGTATAGGATCCCACGTACTGTATAGTATCTCCGTCTCCGCATTTTATCCTCTCATTCCTTTTTTATACGCACCTGGACCATGAGCATTTAGCTTCCCTGGTACTGTCTCCTCGATTTGTGCTTATCTTCGCACGCAAGTAACGTTGCTGTATACAGTACGTTGAAGTCTTGGCCGCGGATCATTCTACAGACTGATGTCAAACATTTTCCACACTCGCGCTGCCAAACATGTTTACAGCTTGCAAATGTTCTATTATATAAGGCAGATATTTCACCGTCCATCAGTTGATCAAATCTAGCAGATTTACCAATGATTCCTAAATTCCTTTCATTTGCCGCTGGCGCCCTCGCCCTCCAACTATTACCACCACCGTTGGATATCCTATCCCCTACATCCAATAATTCTTTGCCAGGCATTGAAGTAAGTAAGCTTCCTCGGACCATTTATGTCACCAAGAGACTCGCCTCGCAACGGGATTCGGAGGGTTTGACGCTCATCCCGCCGTCAGGGAAAGAATTCGCGGAGATATTTCGCGATGAATTGTTAAGCATTACCGAGAAATACTGGACGATGAAGGTGACCGAAAATTTGCCATCAAATAAGTCCGGGATTTTTCTGGATTATGATCCAAAACTTTCGGCCTCTTTGACGTACGAAAATGGTTGTCCAACAGAAGAGGGGTACGAGTTTGAAGTTACCAAGGGCAATGTAATCATCACTGGATCTGGTGCTCGAGGGGCATGGTGGGGAACCAGAACATTTCTACAGCAGTTGCTGTTGTCAAATTTAACGTATCTGCCGGAAATGAAAATCAGCGACGCACCTGCTTACGCGACCAGAGGTTATATGTTGGATGCTGGCCGGAAGTGGTATTCGCCTGATTTTCTCAAGGAACTCTGCAAGTACGCTTCTTTCTTCAAGATGTCAGAATTTCATTATCACACGAGTGATAATTACCCGCTTAATCGAGGGCGCAATGCAACTTGGAATCTTGTTTACGCCCAATTTTCACTTCATCCTGAGAATCCAGACTTGCATGGACTCGTACAGAGACCAAATGAGACTCTCAGCAGAGCAGATTTTGAGGACTTACAACACCACTGCGCTCGTCACGGAGTTACAGTGATTCCTGAAATAGAAGCACCGGGACACTGTTTGACAATCACAAAATGGAAGCCTGAATTGGCACTTCCGAAGAAAGATCTTTTGAACCTTACACATCCAGACAGCATCCCTACTATCAAGTCCATTTGGTCTGAATTTCTTCCTTGGTTTCATACCAAGGAAGTCCATATCGGTGCTGATGAGTACGATGCAACATTAGCTGATGATTACATCAACTTTGTCAACGAAATGTCATCATTCGTCAATGAGACATCGGGAAAGAAGATCAGAATATGGGGCACTCACGAGCCATCTGAAAACTTGACAATCTCAAAGAACATAGTCGTTCAGCATTGGCAATATGGACAGTCAGACCCCGTTCTACTTCAAGATGGAGGCTACGAGTTAATAAACTCGCAGGACTGGTGGGCGTATATGTCCTTGAAAAACGACCATACACCAATCAATCCCGCTCCTTACCCACAATTCTTTAACGAAACCAGAACACTGAATTTTGCCAACCAGCTCGGTTGGCAATGGCAACCGGCTCTTTTCAACCATGTCAATGTCAGTATGCAATTACCTCCGGGGGCTAGTGGAAATAAAGGAGCAATTATGGCCGCATGGAACGACAATGGCCCAGATGCAACTACACAGTTGGAAGCTTATTATGCTATGAGACGAGGAATACCTTTGGTTGGTGCTCGCGCATGGAGTGGGAAGAATGGCCCGGCTTTAGATGCTGAGACCATTGTGAACTCGATTGATTTTCTCTCAGCAAACGCCCCAGCGCAGAATCTTGACAGAAAAAGCGAGTTTGTCTCATGGACTAGATCAGCTGAAACTGATCCAGTAATCTTGGCATATGGTAGTAAAGGATTGAACTATACACTCAGTCTCTCAGTGACTGGCCCCTTTACTCTCGCTTCTGATGATGCCATCTTGAGTCTTTCGAATTGCGGATCCCTGATATTCAATTCAGATGGCTATGAGTACCCATTGAGGTCTGTCTCCGAGACTGATGGCTTTGACGCTGGACATCCGGGTCGCATATGGAGCAATGCAACCACATCAACACATGAAGTTGTAAAAGTTCAAGTGCCTGCTGAAATCACAATCACGGGCGACGTGATTAGCGGGAGCCGAGTATGGGTAAATGGAACTTTTAAGGGCCGTTTTGAGGTTTTCGTGTTTGGAGGTCGAAATACACTGTTCAGCTGGAGTCAGATGGCTTTTGTCGCACCTCTAGAAACTGTTCAGGGTGGGATCTCAAGGATATCACTGGAAGATGGAAAGAGTTCGTGAGAAGGCAGAGGCACTGGGAGTCCTGAAATGATGGAAGAAGATAGAGATAATGGATTCGAATCAATACTAGTTAATTAGCAGAAGAAGCACGCGGATATCTGAAGAAGATTCTGAGTTGTTCTTGTGCATGCTTACCAAAGAAGCTTCCTTGATTAGTATCCATTCTGTGAGGGGTTGGCGATTCATTCACTAGCAGCTTCTCCAAGCAGTATACAATTTGTGTTACTTGATATTCCTGTGCATATCACTGATTGGTTGACTCTCACTGCTGCCTGTAGTTGCTTGGCATTGCTTTGTAAAATTCATAAGACCTTCTGATTTCTGCTCTGCGAACTGCGAACTACAAAACTGCGCCCTGAAATGACGAATTGTAAAATATAAGCCATATCCAGATTCAGGAAAAATGCCTCAAATCAACAATTCTTTAAGAATTTTACGATATCTACCAAGAAAGGGGGTGGGTATATTAAGAGTTCACGAATGTGTATCTGTACCTTGCTCTCATCAAAAGTCTTTTGGTTTGTCCTTGTAGACAGAATGTTCATGTTCCATAGGTATAGTTATCAACCTAGCACTTCGTCACTGGTACCAGCAGAGAAACATTTAGACAAAATTAAACGCGTACTCAAGTACTGATTTTCCAATTCTTACCCATTCCTTGTCATTCAAAATTGTGTACCTCAATAGATAACAAGTTTGACCCTTTCAAACAGGTCACGCGCTACGAAAGAGTCTTCTTGTCTTGTAATGGGTCAAATCTGAGAGGAACAGGGCATATTTACCGAACAGTTGAGTCATCTGAAGTTATAGGGGTAAAAGAGCCGAAATCACGGGATCAGGAAGGCGAAGTTTGTCGCAGCAACCAATAGAATCTCTGAACTTCTATTTCTCAGGCAACAACGTTGACTCAATATCGGCCCTTCTGCACAAGCTCAATAAGAGAGGTTGCTCCAGCTACATCTTTCCGACATCAATCCTCTCCTTGAAAAATTCTCCTCATCCATCGCAAACACACAGGGCCTTTTACCTTCAATCACAACAACGCCCCATCTGTCAACATCCATCGCAGCTGTAAGCAGCAGACTGCTACAAAAATGAGGCCTCTCAATATATGTGGATGTTACTATACCATACCATCTTCCCATCAATTGATCTCGCCTCAAACTGAATACCTCCCTCTGGTCTCCTCTTCTTTCCATAGCACTATCTTGAGCAACACCTCTCGAACTCTCCTCACTCAAGAATTTACCAATCCCTCAAGAGACACCCCAATCAAAGAATGTGTCTATAGGTTCCCCCTCTATGCTGACGTCAGTGTTGTCAAATTCACCTGTCGTATCGGCGAGAAAGTCCTATATGGTGTTGTCAAAGAAAAACTCAAAGCCAAAAAGGTCTTTGATGAAGCTGTCGCCAAGGGAGAAACTGCAGGTCTGCTTGCGCAGTCTCGTAAAGCATCTGATGTCTTTAGCACCAAGTTGGGCAACATCCCTGCTGGAGAGAGTGTTTTTGTGGAAGTTACCTACATCGGCGAATTGAAGAACGGAGATGGTGACAACATACGATTTACGATTCCAACAATCATTGCACCTCGCTATGGACCAGGACCGACGACTGTGGCTTCGGCATTATCGGATTTCAAAGAAGGTATCAAAATTGTCGTCGATATCGATATCCCAGACGGATCATTCATCAAAGGAGTACAATCGCCTTCCCACCCAATCGCAGTTTCCATGGGTACATTGTCAACTGCAACAGAACTTGATCCCACCATGAGCAAAGCATCGGCAACCTTGGCACTAGGAAGTGCTGCACTTGAGAAGGACTTTGTTCTTGTTGTTCAAACAAAAGATTCTGGTTTACCAAAGGCAATTTTGGAAACTCATTCTACTATCCCTAGTCAAAGAGCTTTGATGGCAACACTTGTTCCCAAATTCACACTTCCTCCATCCAGACCAGAGATTGTCTTTGTCGCAGATCGTAGTGGCAGTATGGATGGAAATATGCCGATGCTTATCTCGGCTCTGAAGGTCTTCCTCAAGTCTATGCCAGCTGGCATCAAATTCAACATCTGCTCCTTTGGTAGTGAAGTCCGGTTTCTATGGTCAAAAAGCAAAACTTACGATGCTGATACTCTTAAAGAAGCATCTGATCACGTTGAATCGTTTGAAGCAAACCTTGGCGGCACAGAAACACTCGCTGCTATCCAAGAAACAATCAAGACCAGATGGGGCGATATTCCATTGGAGATCATGCTCCTGACTGATGGCGATATTTGGAGTCAGGAGGACATGTTTGCTTATCTCAACGAGCAAGTCAATGCCAGTGGCGGAAAGATACGTGTATTTCCACTGGGTATTGGACAAGGAGTATCTCATGCTTTGATTGAGGGTGTCGCCAGAGCAGGAAATGGATTTGCACAAGCGGTACAAGGGGGTGAGAGATTGGACACCGCCGTTGTTAAAATGCTTCGTGGGGCATTGACGCCTCATATTACAAACTATACTCTGGAGGTCAAATATACAAAGGAGGATGACGATTTTGAGATTGTCGATAGGGTTACTGATGGGATGAGGGTTCTTCTTGTCAATCCAGAGCCTGTTGATAAACCAACCATTTCGCTCTTCGATAATAACGCGCAACCAGAAAAGGGAGAATTAGAAGCTGGAGACCCCAAATTGCCCAATATTCCATCTCCAACGCTTCTCCAGGCCCCACACAAGATACCCTCCCTTTTCGCCTTCTCTCGAACAACGGTTTACATTCTCATGTCACCGGAAACCTTTGGTCGTAATCCCACTTCAGTGGTATTCCGAGCCACTTCTGAACATGGACCTCTTGAACTTGAAATCCCAATCGAAGCTTTGTCACAACCAGGAGATACCATTCATCAGCTCGCAGCTAAAAAGGCATCCCAAGACATTGAAGAAGGTAGGGGCTGGATCTATGACGCCAAGGATCAACATGACCAGCTTATTAAAGATCTCTATCCCAGCAGTTTCGATGACCTTGTCAAGAAGGAGTGCGTTAGCCTAGGAGAACGATATCAGGTTGCGGGAAAATGGTGTTCCTTTGTGGCTGTGACCGCCAACGATACTGCAGCAGAGCCTAGCAAGAAAATCGCCGGGCATCATGGTAAATTAATCTATACTCCTTCTCAAGTTTTCTTCTGAAACTAATCAAACGCATGTAGGTACAGCGGAATTTTCTGGCACCTCCGGCGCATCTGGTAACCAGGCGGGTACGAGTTCTCTTCAGAATTATCAAATGCAGACTATGCTTCTCGGTCAACAAAAACACAATACTTCTCACATGAGCATGACAAGCCCACTTTTTATGGGGAGAACAATTGAATCTAATAATATCCTCGCCGCTACTCTTCAAGATCATCAAATGCAATCTACACATCTCAATCAACAAAACCTCATCCATCATTCCATGAGCATGGGCGTGGGAAAGTCAAGTCCACCCTTGTTCAGGGGCTGGGGAAGCCATTTGCAAACGGCCCCTCAGGAACTCCCGCCACTTTCTTCAATTCTTAGAAAGACAGCCTCCGACTCAACCGATGATAATGAAGACTTTTCTGACGATTCCGATGAGGCTGACGAGGCTGAGATACCTAGACCTTTACGCGGACACAGTGTCAAAAGCGCACAGGTTAAATACAAATGTCCAGGTAAACCTAAACACAATCCTCGAGGTAGATCTTCAAAGAGAAAAGGACTTTCGTCTGAGGCGGTTGGGGTTCGCTCTTCCCAGCCAGCAAAAATGATGAGAGCCGTGACTGGAGGCTTCAGTTACCGCCGCATTGTTCCTTCAAAGTACGATGGTGGTGTAGATCTTTCGTCCCCAAGTGATACCGGTTCTGATTCGCTTTCCGATTCCCCTGGTTTGTCGAGTAAGAGAACCTCAAAAACAGATTACAAAACAGCAACAAACGAAGAAAAGATTCACGCCATTATTGAGCTTCAGAGCTTCAACGGCAGTTGGTCAAGCAATGCTGAAACTGATATTCTTGAGATCCTTGGTATCGAGACTGGTGGACGTCCGGATAGCGTTGATGGCAATATTTGGATTACTTTGGTCGTTGTTTACTATTTGGAAAAGAACATGGCGGATGAAGAAGGTACCTGGGCACTTGTTGTTCAGAAGGCGAAGGACTGGTTGAGTGCTGAGAGTGCTTCTCCAGCGGATATGCAGAAGGCACGAGAATTTCTCGGATACTAAACTGGAGTGGCCCAGTCTGGGATTTGCATTGTTGTTGTGTTTTGGAATGGCATTAATCCATCCTAAATTGGCATCTGGCTTTGATATTTGGGCATGGCGTTTAGCAAATTGGCTCTCAGATTTTGCGCGAAAAAGGACCGTCCTCCGTTTTCAATAGCATAGGAACCAAGCACACATAATGAATAACGAATCACCTACTCTTCTTTTGATCCCCTTTGTGAGTGAGTATCCTAGCTATGTCAATGTTTTTCAGTCCTTTTTCTCGCACTAAGAATAAGTAAAAGATGGGGATATGTGGGTGTCTCAGTGAGACCAACTCATACAGTACATAAGCGAGAACCTTTAGTGTATTAAACATAAATGAGTCTCACAACATCTCAGTCAAACTCGTTTTTGGAAGGAAAGAAAATCTTTAGGTACGATATTGCCATTATAAAGGATTATGTGGGTGAATCCGAATTCTTCTTTGTCCAAGTCCAACACCTTTTCCAAGAATCTACGCTTACAGCAATTCCTTTGTTCGCGGAGATTTGGTAAATATTCGATAAAGGGAAATTGTCTCTTTTATCGTGCAACCCATTCCATCTCACCTCTAGGTTGTATGTTCTCTAAATCCTAACGTCACTTGTATAATAACACCAGAACCGCGATATTATCGAACTACATAACTGGTGGTTAAATCGCTGTCCCTTAGAACCCCTCAATAATGTCTTATCAGCCTCACCCACACCTTTATAGACATGAAAATGTAAGTTTGGGGATTTCATTCTTTGCCCTTGGTTTTATTTTATTATCAGTGGAAAACATGTCTTCATAGAACCACGTGGAATCCCTACATACCTCATACTCTGTATTCAATCCCAAAGAACCAAGTAAGCTGATCAAAAACCTAGCGTCGCGCCCCCTCTCCTAGCGACGAGAATGTCGTCATGTCAGAACAAGATTTAAAGTTCTATGATGAATTAATACGCTCCGAACAAGATGGTCTGAACGGCTTCACGATAGCCCAATTAGAAGATATGGGTTGTTGGGGCCATAAAAACGCCTTACCAAATGACTTGTCATGTCCGATATTATCCTGTTGGACAAAAGATAGATGGGTAGATGTTGATCAGAAAATGATAAATATGAATATTGGAGGTAGGATACCAGGAAAATGGACGATTCAAAATCCTTTTGTGTGGGAAGTGTTGGAACCTTGTCTGCGCTTGGCAACAGTGTTGATGGTTAACATGAAGCTATTCCCATTGTAAGAGATAATTCTCTGTCCTTTTTTTTTTTCAATTCACTGATTTTTATACTGTAGTCTGGAAGCAATGTTGTTTGGTCCATGGGACGAGATTGGCCCTGATGAGTTCTATATGCCAGACAAGTATTACAAAAAGGATGGTGGTTGGCGATTCCGTTCACAAAATGGACAGAATGCCTTAACCGATGAAAGATGGCAGAGGTGTATGGATGAGTTACAATATCTTGAAAACGATTGGCAGATCTCCCTAGGGAGAGACTATAAGACTTTAAACGATGGATGGTCAACGATTACGCCACCATGGTATTGTGCTAGAGCTGACGAGGAAGATGATGATGATGATGAACCTCAGGGTAAAATCAATTTATCCATACACTTGATTGACCCGATTCTGAAGACCGACCACTTCTTGGAGTCAGAGAGGCTTACTCAACAATTTTACGTAGCAATGACCGTTAGTTTTCCATGTCACTATTGGAGAGGTGTTCAACTGATATTTTAGCTCATACATGAGACAATAGTTCGTTATTCTCCTGAATTGGTTCCTTGGCTCAACAAGCTAACATACATTTGAAGCATGTCATCTGTGGACTTACTCAAAATTCTAGGAGTGATATTCGTACTTTTAAAGGGGCACCAGAACCAGTAATTGAGCAACTTTCTTATAACTTTTATAACTTGCTAATGAACTTTGACTAGTTCTATGAGGATGAAGAGATTGCGGAAACGGGTTGGTCGTGGGAGAACGATGTAAGAATATATAAGAAGCCATTACGCGATTCCAAGTATTGGCCCACTAACACTTCCATTGCAGTATTTCGGTGGAATTATGGGTAATCTAGCTAGCCTCTCTTATCAAAATCCGGGCCGTAAATCAGAAGATTACAGAACAGATATACCTTTTCTTGGAACGATTTTGGTATCTTATCCAAATTTCTCAAGGTACGACTCAGGCCGCGAACTGCCTCGACTGAAAACACAAAAATTCGGAAAGGGAGCAAAGATGACCTTTTTTCCTGTGGCGACTGTATATATGGAGAATATTCAGCAGGAGGCATTCTGGACTCATGTTACTAAACTTGGACGAGATGCTTTGAAAATCCCAAAAATATACGGATTGCAAGATGAGAAGGAGGGTGATCTGAGACTCATCCGAGGGGAGGATTGTGTACGTGAGATAGGAGTAAGTGGCACTTGACCATGATTCCAAAGCACTTCTAGAAGTGTTGAGAATTCCTATCGCAAAGTAGCTAAACAAAGATTATTCTATCTAGGATCGAGATCCTGCCTCATTCGAATTTCCACCACCACCCCTTTTCAATGACGAAGTGGAGAAATGGAAATTCGATCAATCTCAATTAGTCAAGAGATACTCCATTACAACAGCACTTCGCGAACAAAGGAGAACAAGACGCGAAACGGGTGAAAACCAAAAGACCCTCGAGAAAGCAATCTCTGCATATAGGCTAGGATACCTAGGTGTAGCCAAAGACTTATTGGACGAGATACGGGAATTCACACTCGCATTAGATTTTCCAGTCTTGCTACTCTATAGCCTGCTACCAGACACTTTCATAAGCGAATCACGAGATGTTGTCAAATTGAGGTTTCAAGAGATAAATCGAAACTATGAGCAGGGAATACCCGGCTACTCTCCGAGAGTTATGGAGAATATTTATTCGTTGGCTGCAAGTATTCTGATTGTATACGGTGTTATGAAACCTGAAGATATGAAAGCGGCGGATTTTAGAGCGAGAGTGAAGCGAAGTATAACTGCTCTTGTGTTTCCTTATCAGGGGTCAAAGACTGGGTCTCAAGCAAGTTCGGGTGCACGTGGGGGGAAAAGAGAGGGTGGCAATGTTGATTCTAGCAAACAACCGCCTACTAAAACGCAGAGGGGAGATGACGGGACTAGAATTGACAGGAGCTCAGAAACTCTAAGAAAATCATCCGCTTAAAGGACGGGTGATCAATAGTGAGGTGGAAGACACAGGCGTTGAGCATTCAAAGGCAGTGGAGGCTCATTTGGGAAGATTAGATGCATTGGGAAAGTACTTTCAGTGAGAATATAAAGGGAAAAAGAAAAGAATTGAGAAGATCCACGAAATGGATATCAAATTCAATAGCAGGATTCATGGTGAATGAGGATGGGGTTACTTAGTAAGCCATGGTGGGATATATATCCCACCCCACTACCGGAATTCCACACTCCTCTAACACCACTACTATATCTACCATATCGTCAGCTACACTATTGTGGGCTCTTTCGTGCTATTTTGTCTGTTCTTTATTTGGCTCTTAGTACGATTCCTACCTTCGAACAAATACGATATATAGGTGGGGATATAGTGGTGGTACTGGATCTAACACTCGATTTTCGCTCCTTTCTTCTGGCGCACTCTACGAACTGGCATCGGAATAGTATATATAGCTCGTAATGGCAGATGTATTTGCTAAGCAAGGAGGGCTCTCTGGGTGCAGTTTTGGCTTATAAGGTTTTCCTATACTTTTAATATAAATATAAGGGAGTTAGATATATATTTACAGAGTAGGCGGTAGATATCTGGTGTTGGATGCTAGTATAAAGCGGTAGATATACCCACTAGCTTAGAGACTTTTATAAGGATAGTCCTTCCTCGTTTCCTCATCCCCTTTTTCGTCTTATTCTTAGTTTTCCCCCTTGTTTTTAGCCTAGTTTTATTTTGTGGCTACTTCCTTTCGCGCTACTCAATACGGCCGAGGGTGCTTATACTTCGCTTTCTACATGAATATATAGGCGAATTATAAGCACTTGAAGCTAGCTAATAATACAAAAGAAAACCAACAATAGGTCTCGATTGATGTAACGTGTACCGATTAACGAATGAACATAAATCGGTACTTAACGTCCAATAGCCAGCACACAAAACGCTATTCCAACATCAAAAGACCCCCAGGGAGTGAGAAACTAGTACTCAAGCCAGAAATGCAACAACAGATCCTTGACCCTCCTCCTCCAAGATAACGATCGGAAAATAGAACTCGATTCCATGGAATTATAGAATTCCATTCCAACAGGAATATTCCAGAGCACCTTATATATAGAATGGGCATATCCTATCGAGTAAGCTCTAGAATTCTAGAGTGGTTTTTTTAAACCAATGAGAAGGTAGGATTTAGAAGGGGGGGGGAGAAGCGGGGGGGATTTTATTTCGTATGGACCCTGCTCCCACTGGGCCCCCTTCCCCCTTCCCCCTCCCCTCTTCTCTCTTCTCTCCATCTACCC
>LT855422.1:2465128-2476511 GCA_900184765.1 Hymenoscyphus fraxineus
GAGTTTTGGGGGGGTGTTGTTATTTTTTATTTTTTTTTTTGTTTTTTTGGTCTAGGTAGGCTAGGTTTATTTTATTGGAGTTTGTCTGTCTGGTTTAGACGATGGCAGGCTTGGTTTGGTTTTGTGGGAGTTTTTTTGGGGGGGGGGAGGTGTTTTTTTTGGGGAATGAGGATGTTGTTGTTGTTGTTGTTGTTGTTTGATTTTTGATTTTTGATTGGGAATTAGAAATTGGGAATTGGGAAATTCTAGTTGCTTGTGTTTTGTGTTTTGTGTTCTTTCATCGTCGGTTCGGTTTTTTTGTTGGAACTTGGAGGTTCTTGATTTGTTCTAGGTAGTTCTGAATCTGATGTGAAGGTGTTTGTGTGGCTATCTATGAAGTGGCTATGGATGGGGTTTCTTCTTCTTATGTTGAGTTTTTGTTATTTGGAGTATAGGTTTTGGGGTATGGGGTACGGGGTATATGATGGCTTTGTAATGGGTATATGATGGCTGTAGAAAGGATGAAATGGCTATGTAATGGCTATGGAAAGGATGGTATGGATAGGCTATCGTTTACTCGTTCTCGTTTCTTATTTGCATGAGATGAGATGAGATGAGATGAGATGAGATGAGATGAGATGAGATGAGATGGTATGAGAGGAGAGTTAAGAAGGAAATAGATGGATGGAATGAGATTCATTATATTAATTAGATGATTTTATTGTGATTGATGAGATTTATATCTCTTTTTCTGGATTGTTTTTTTTGTGTTTTTTAGATTGTGTGTGTTTTTTGATTGGATTGTTTTTAGGGTAGGGTAGGTTAGATGGAGAAGAGGGGGAAGGAAAGGGGAGGAAAAGGGGTATACCCTTACCCTCTTTTTTTTCTTCTTCTTTTTTTTCTTCTTCTTTTTTTTTGGGAGAAGATGGATGGAAGGAGGGAGGAGGGAGGAGGGAGGGAGGTAGTTTAAGTTAGGGGGATAGTAGAATTAGAATTAGGAATGGAAATGGAAATGGTGGGTTTATAGGGTAGATGGTAGGTAGGTAGGTAGGTGGGTAGAGTAGGTGGGTAGGTAAGTTAAGTAAGTTAAGTAGAGTAGAGTAGAGTAGAGTAGAGTAGATAGGTTATTTAAATGTATTCTTATTTTTATATAGTTAGCTTTTAGGGTATTTATTATTTAGTATTTCGTAGGCGTGGGGTATAGAGGTAGAGGTAGGTACTAGGTATATAGAGTAAAGTAGGGTAGAGAAGCGTAGAGTATAGTAGAGTAGAGTAGAGGAGATAAGATACTATTCCACTGTAGGTGAATTGAATATGTTTTTATTTCTATCTTCGTATCGATTCGTAGGCGTATAGTTAATTGCTAAGTACAGTCGAGTACAGTAGATACTATTTTCCTATAGGTTATTTGAACGTATTCCTATCTTCATTTTCTCATTTTGAATGTTTCTCATTATTTCGTAGGCGTTGATTTTGGTTCCGTATGAGATCCTTTCTTAGTGGGTGTAGTCGTATCCTCCTTCTCTACTATAACGCACTCCTCATCCTCATTTCTCCCCCCTTCCTCCTTCCCCTCATCCTCACTTCTCCCCTCCTCTTCCCCCTCCTCCTCACTTCTGTCCTTCTCCTTCCCCTCCCCCTTCTTAAAACTCTTCCTATAATCCGCCCACAACAACTCCACCGGCCGTCCACAAAGCTCCGTCCAAAACCTCTTCTCCTGATACTTCTCAATCCTCAACTTCTCATT
The DNA here is from genome assembly GCA_900184765.1 of Hymenoscyphus fraxineus. Taxonomy (NCBI): domain Eukaryota; kingdom Fungi; phylum Ascomycota; class Leotiomycetes; order Helotiales; family Helotiaceae; genus Hymenoscyphus; species Hymenoscyphus fraxineus. The sequence goes on from LT855422.1 coordinate 2,466,855, forward strand.
CAACCTCCTCACCAAGCCTTTCCCAAACCTCCGTTCCAAATACTCCAAAAAATACCCCGTATGCTGATACCCCGCGTCCCACTTCCCACTCGCCTCTTTCTTCCAATGCGGCGGCGACAAGCCAGCATGTAGACGTACCCAATCCGCGACTCCCTCAATAAGTCCCCCCGCACAGGTGCCAAATGCGTCGTATTGGTAGCAATGCACCATCTCGTGCGTCAGGACTCCCATTATCTCCTCTTCTCGTCGGGAGGGAGGGATGGAGTTCTGGATGTAGTCGAGGGAGAAGTGGATTTCTTTGTGCTCGGGGTCGAGTTCGGTGCCGGTTGTGTAGGCTACGCCGGGCATGGAGCGGAGGATGAGTGTTACGGAGCGGGTTGGGGGGACGGTTGTTGTTTTTGTGGTGGGGGAGATGTAGAGGAGTTTGAGGACATCTTGGACGGATTTTTGGAGGGCGGTGCTTGGTGGGATGGCGGTGAGGAATATGGGGGTGCCTTTGTGGTTTAGGTCGCGGATTTCGAGACGGAGTTTTGGGAGGGGGAAGGTGGTGGTGGAGAGGGATTGTGTGGGTGAGGAGGGGTTTGGTGAGGGGGGTGTTGCTTCTGTTGTTGCTCCTGTTGGTGGAGGGGCGGGGGTTTCGGATGGTGGTGGGACGTGACGAGATGATTGGGGGGGTATGAAGACTGGTGTAGGGNTGGAGCAATGATTTATAAGTATAAAAAGGAGGAGATAGAAAGAGAAAGAAGAGCAGATGAAGTAGAAAGATACAAGGCTGTCTATCGCTTACTCTGTAACTTACACACTACCAGTAGACAGAACGTCCTAATAAGGTTTGGTCTTGGTACCGTTGGCTAGGACTGCCTTGAACCTAGTACTGTTACTGTATAAGTAACGGTGTGCTTATCAGCTATAAGAAACGAAGTTTAATAGAAAGTACCTTGGACAAGAGCCAGATCAAGGTTGGAAGTGTTGAGTTACTAGTACAGTACAAGTAGTGTTACTAGGGGTTACCCTCATCTCAGTAGGAGTAGCTGAAGTGTTGAAGTGTTGAAGCGCTGAAGCGCTGAAGCGTAGAAGCGGCTACTATCGGATGTACTTCGGAACTAGAATCGGACGAGTGGTAAGAGGGACGGGAAGAGAACTAGCAAAGCCCCGTCATTACCCGACCAGGGTAGACCCTACAGACCCATATGATTGGTAAGAATTGGTTGTAGATGCAGCAACCACAGGCGCAGAGCAAGGCACAGACAGGGCTTGAGGTGGGTGGTGCACCTCTTGGTCTCCTAAATAATAACATTCGCGACAGGCAAGAAATCAAACAAACAATTGCTGCGCTGTGCTGCACCCCGCGAACGAGAGTAAGTCGTCCATCCGATTCCTATCATCTCTACTTGTGAGCGACCTTGAGTCTCTTATGCGCACTCACACTCTCACCAACCAGAACCAGAACTGTCCGACGCTGCGAAAATTAATAAGCTAACGTAGCCAGAGGCATCCGATAGGAGTGCTCCCCCAGCTAGCTGTTGACGACAACCACGACAATGGCGGAAAAGAGCGAAAAGATCACAGAAGAGCAGGTCGCAGCTCTCCAAGCCATCCTGCGAAGCGATGCGATCATTGATACCAAGGTCGCCCATATCACCAGTGCCAAATCCGTCATCAAGCGCAACAATGTGCCAGAAGTATGCATCGTGCCCCTCTTTGAGGCAGTTCGGACGGCCATGGCATCTCAACATGCGCAAATCGTCCAAGCTGGATTCTCGACCCTAAGTAACCTGCTGGAGCGACTGTCGAGACAGGAACCAAAATATGTGGTCAAGGAAGCTGGTCGGACGTTGCCTTTGGTCATTGACAAACTCGGTGATCCCAAGGAAAAGTACCGATCCCTTGCTGCGACATGCCTCACTACTTTCTGGAAGGTCGCCCCATTGGAGGTGGAGCGCATAGTGAAGAACGCTGGTCTGGTGGGAAAGAATCCAAGAATGAAAGAAGCTTCAATGGCTTGGGTCGTGGAGGTATGAATCATGGTCCCCCAAAAATATGCGGACCTTGGTTGCTGACCCCTTTAGATGCATCAAACCAACGGAATGGCTTTCAAGTCCTTTGTTACTACATTAATGGACCTGCTTGAGGATGCAGATGGTATGGTCAGAGATGCTGCCAGAGTTGCCGTCATTACACTTTTTCAGTTGGTTTGCCAAATCCTACAATTATATCTCCATGTACTGACATCATCCCAGAAATGCGCCAAATGGTGCCAAATCAGACCTCAAGAAGCAATTGAAGAATTTCAACGTTCGCCCAGCAATCGTTTCTACCATTACCACCGCGATAGAACAGGGCATCTCAGCTGAAGTCGAGGAACCCGCCGAAGCTCCAGCAAGACCACATCTCAAGGCCTCTACTGCCAGACCTGCAACGCCAGTATTAGACGCAAAAGTTGAACATGTGGATCCAGCTTACGTAAATACCGCCAGAGAATTGGACGAAACTTTGAAGGATATGCATCCATGTTTCGAGGGCAAGGAATCGGAGCAAAATTGGTTGGCTAGAGAAAAGTCCTGCACCAAAATTCGACGACTAAATGCCGGAAATGCGCCACAAGACTACCGTGATGTTTTCCTTGTAGGTATCAAGAGTCTCCTGGACGGTATCCTCAAGGCAGTAAACTCTCTACGAACGAGTCTTTCAAAAGAAGGATGTAGTCTGATTCAAGAGGTCACAAGAACGAATGGCAGCGGAATGGATCCTATGGTGGAAATTCTTCTGCAGAATTTGATCAAGTTGTGTGGTGGAACGAAGAAGATCAGTTCGCAAAATGGTAACATCACAGTGGATATTATCATCGGCAAGGTTACTTTCAATGCTCGCATTATGCAACATATCTGGCTTGCGTGTCAAGATAAGAATGTGCAACCTCGAACCTACGCTACTGGTTGGTTGAAGACTTTACTCAAAAAGGAAGCTCATCACCGAAGTCAACTTGAGCATGGAGGTAGTTTGGATTTGATTGAGAAATGTCTTAAGAAGGGGCTGGCAGATGCGAATGCTGCGGTCCGAGAAAATATGAGATCAACATATTGGGCATTTGCGCAGATCTGGCCAGCCAGAGCTGAAGCGTAAGAACATAGACACCACACTATCCATTCATAGCTAACACACGAAATAGTATCATGGCTACTCTCGAGCCAACCCAGCAAAGACTGTTAGAAAATGCACCAGATAACCCAAACTCTCCCAAGAAGCCAGAAGTAGCTGCGAGACCTGGACTTGGATTTTCCAAGAGCACCAACGGTCCACCCAAGCCTTCAGTCAGAGATACGATCCTTGCTCAAAGAAAGGCAGCCCTGGCAAACAAGCAACCAGCTAGACCAACATCCGCAATGGCAAGTTTGTCACCGGTTCGTCATGTATCAAATCCAAAATCTCACGTCTCCGATGCACCTGTTCGAGGAAGACCAGAGAGGCCCGAATCAAATGCAACTGTACCTCACAGCGGATTATCGGTTGCGCCAATGAGACCTTCTAAGCGTCCTGGTCCTCGTCCAGAGATGGCTGCTAGACCAGCTACTGCTGGCCCCTATTCTGTTAGACGTCATGGTCATACAAATAGTAACGACGCCACTTCAAGTCCAACCAACGTCAAAACAGTAAAAGGAAGAGCACCAAGTGTTGCAGCGCCCAAAGAGACCACACCAAAGCGTATGCCTCCTAGGCCCAACACCAGTCATTCTAGTCACACCACAAATTCTCATCATGTCAGTCCTCCAAGAAGTACCAAGAGTACCAATTCAACAAAGTCTGGGGTTGGTAAAACTGCTTCGTCACCGATATTACCCAGATCTAGTCCACCAAAAGCAAGTCCCAAACCAAGACTCCTGACAACCAAGACCATTGGATCAAGTCCAGTAGGAAATGATGAGAATATTACTCTGGTTGTACCGAAGTTGTCGGGTCTGAGAGAAACTCATCCCAAACCCTCACCAACTGACTCGTCCGATGAAGAGCAATTATCAACCCCTTCGAAAGGCTTGAAAGTTTATGAGGATCCATTTTCTAGTGAAGGCGATCAAACAACGCCCAGACCTTTGATGACCGCACCCGTACTTGAGGAAGTAGCGATCAATGAAGATGCTGCGAATTTGATGAAGAGTCCAGTAACTGCTATTGAACCTGTCAAAGCACCTGATATGTCACCAGAACGATTCAAGCAAAACTCCCGACTACTTGATAGTGGTATTAATAAGATCAAGTCCAAGTCTCTTGATGTTCACGGCTTCCGAAAGCTTCAAGGCATGATTCGAGATAATAAAGCCGCCTGGTCAGAAGATAAATTTGATGTTTTACTTCTTGGCTTATTTGAGTATCTTGAATCGAGTCTCGAAAACCTTGCTCCAGAAAAGGTCTTGGACGTCAAGGCGCAAATTCTCGCAACCATCAGAGTCATGTACAAGAAGGAACGTGCCAACTTTGAACCTCATATTGCTAAAGGTCTCGATTCCATCCTCACTGCCCGCTCCGCTTATGATTCTCGCATCCACATCGTCTCAGGTCTCGAACTTCTCGCCAACGATCTCATCACCCTCGCTCCACCCAAAGACACCCTCACAGCCGTAACCACCCGTCTTCTCAACGAGAGTGAGAGCATGACAACTGAATCCTGTCGTGTTCTCTCCCTTGGTCTATGTATCCTCAAGGAGTTGCTCGAGGTCAAGGAACAATTCATGCCGAGTGAGAATGCGGTCAATGAGATTGGTCGCTTGGCTGCACGTTGCATCGAGAGTACCGAGAGTGGAGTGCGATTAGATGCCGTGTTACTCTGTGTGGGTGTTCATGCGAGAGTGGGCGATGCACGATTTTGGAGAGCACTCGAAGAGGTGGCGGATGGGACCAAGAGTTTGGTTACTTATTACATTGTCAAGAGGCAGAGGGAGTTGGAATCTTAGAGCGTTCCTCTTGTCTATTTGCTGATTCTTTCCTCTGGCTAGGGCTAGTTTTGTAAAAGCGGTTTGATGGCGATGGGATTTCTGATTCTGGGTTTTTGATTTTGATTTGGGTGTGCGTTGTCTTCTTTAGGGTATGGTTGGTTGGTTGGTTGGTTGGTATTTCTTGTTGAGCATACGGCGTGTGTATGCGAATGGGTGCTTGCTTTTTTCTGTGAATGGATATTCTGATTGGGATTCCTGGATGGATGGATGGATGGATTTGTATTGGGTGTGTGGGTGGTTGGGTGGGTTTGGATTGGTTGGGTTGGTTGGGTTGCGTTTGGTTGCGCTAGATGGATGGATGGATGGATGGAGTCGATGGTGACTCGATGGTTGAGCTACTTACTTGCTTGCTTACGAGTGCTTGCTTCTTTTAATATTGACTTGTAATTAATTTATTGTTTGTTCTCTTTCTCTTTCTTTTTTTTCTAATTTCTGATTTCTGATTCTTCGTGTGGTGTGTGGTGAGAGGTAGGTAGGGAATGGCGTGCCGGCTGGTATGGGTGGGTGGTGTTGAGGTGTTTTTTCTTTTTCTTTCTCTTCCTCTTTCTCTTTCCTAATTTTTTTTTCTTCTTTTTTTTATAGTACGCCTTTTGTTTTTTTTTTTTTTGTGGTAGTGTATATTGTATGTATGTATTGTATGTATGTATGTATATATGTAGATTTCAAAGTGGAAGTGGAAGTTGAAGGAAGTGAGTTTTAATATAAAGTAAAGTTGATTTGATTTGATTTGTATTTTGATTTTGATCTGATGGGGTGGTTTTATAGGGTGGTTTGGTTTGGTTTGGTTTGGTTTAGTGAGGAGATAGTAGATGGGATGGGATGGGATGGGATGGTATAGGATGGGATAGAGTAGGTAGGTAGGTGGGTAGGTAGGTAGGTAGGTAGGTACTCGAGGAATGTATAGTATATGTAGTACTTAGCTATGAAATTAATAGTACTTAGAATTAAGTTAAGAACCCTAAGGTAAATAAATAAATAGTTTAATTAATTAATTTAAAACCCTCTAAAAACCAGCGTTCGGCATCTGGAATTCCATTCTATTCCAGGACCCCTCTCTAGAATATTCCGTTCCAAATTATATAAGTGTTAAAATATACTATTTCAAAGGGTAGAATATTTAGAATTCCAATTAGAATATTTACGTAACCTGTAAAAAAGTAGTTCCGGTCCGAGTGACTAATAGGAAGCCTAATCTTAGCCTTAGTACCATAATATAACAATCTTACGATATCGTCCCCACATATTTTACTAGGACGCGCAAAAGAGCCTTAAACATATGTATTTACGCCTCCTAGACTGGTAGTATAGGTAGTACAAATACTACAAAACTACTCGGATTTACTATACAGGAGACGATGATAGTGAATTAGGAGCTCTCTTATTAGTTGAATAGTGATATATATATATATCTTTTGGAATTCTAAATTCCAAGGGCTTATCCTTTAGAATATTCCGTTCTAAATTAGAGAGCCTTTAGAATATTCTACCTTAGAATAGAATCTTAGAATCCTTAGAATCGTATTCCAAGTGCCGAACGCTGCTAAAAACTCGATAGTAAAGATTCTTATATACTAAGTAAGCGAAAATAGATATATATAAAAGAGTATTTTAGAAGAAAGAAATATTATATATACTTTTAGAAAATAATATATATATAGTTTATAAATAGCTTATTTTAAGAGAGTTTTATAACCCGAGTTAAGAGAAATAACACAAGAAATATCTATACATAGAAAAAAAAGAGGAGTTATATTTATAACCGTATTTATAACCGTATTTATAATTAGGATTAGGTTTAGAGGTAGGTAGGTAATTATCTATCCTCGCGTCTGTAGAGAGTAAGTTATATCCCTTTTTCAGAGGTACATCTTACGTATAGATCTACTAACTTTCTTCTCAAGAGTGGTACTAGTATGGAAGATCGCAATCTTCTGTTTGATATTTTCGTTAAGTGTTTGATTACTTGGAAGAATAGTGGTCATTCGAGCATGCTGCATGTAATATAAGAATGTTTCTTATGCAGTGTTACTATGTAGAGATAAAGATTTGTGAGAAAGAACGGTTATAGTCTTCTCATATCCCGAAATTTCTTTTCCATAATCAGCTTAGAGTATTCAGAGTATTGTCCATGGAAGTCCTTGTATTCATTTGAAGTTGCACTGTACTTATAGCAAGCCATCAATACCCCCCATCTCTTATTTCCCCATCCAGTTCATCATTCATTCATTCATTCAGCCATTGATATGATTCTACATATCACCATGCAATAAAAACATCCGTAACATCAATCAGATGTAAACAACTCATGCGCCAGCCATCTCCCAGCAAAAAACAGCAAAAGCAAAATATGGCGCCAAACACCTCGCTCTTAAAACATCAATCCTGTGAGAACCCCCACCAGTAACCCCTCAATGATCCGGATCCGGCTGAGAATACTGCGGCATCAAATGCGCAACATTCTTATAATGACCAACCTTCGGAGCAATCTCCTTCAAAGCCGCCAATCCACTCGGAGCACCCGTTCTAGAAACATCCTCCTGCCATGGTTGACGACAGTAAACGCAAGTAACTTGTCCACCGTGCTTGCTTCTCTTCCATTGTTCCAAACACTCCTTGTGGAAGTTTTGACCACAGGCGGCTTTGCACCAAACGAGATCCTCGTCAGCTTCCATGGAAAAGACGCAGATGGGACATTCGCCGTCGATGGGCTTGCGTTTTCCGTTGTACATGGATTCGTCTTCTTCGTGATTGTGATCGTGGACTGGGGCCTGGGTCACTGGTGCGTTGGCGAAGATTGACTGAATTGAGTTAGTCAGGAATCGGCGTGATGTGAGGTGTATACTAACCTGAATTTCACTTGTAAGAAAGGCATTCTGGTAGCACAGATGGGCTGGTGCTTTCAAAATGATGATGAGAGCGTCTAAAACAGTTAGCTTGAACGAGTGGAAGATGGATACCACATACATTTGATATGCTTGCACTTTTGGCCTCGAGTTCTCTGTAGGATGTCAATGTAGATTCCCATCGTCCAATTGAAAGTACTCACAGCATCCATACACTCGCAGAATGGCTCTCTGGCAATGGTAACCTTGTAAAGATTACCAGTACTACCAGCAATATCAAATTTCTGCGCTGGTCCGCCTTTCTTGTCAACCGTCATTTGTCTATCAAGCATGAATAGACGTTCCTTTCGAACTTTGGCCAACTTCTTCTTGTACTCTTCATCCGGAGCAGAGACCCATGGCTTGGAGCGTCTTTCGCCGCTGAAATCACCGGGATCATTAGGAGATACAAAAACATCCTCTTCCTCATCTTCTTCAAAGGCCTGAGCTCGAGTTCTCTTCTTTTTGCCGGCTTCTGGGTTGGTGTCATTGGCTTCGAGTCGTTCGATCAGAGCTGTCTTGTTGCCCGAGACAAAGAGATCACGATTTGTGAGCTCCGCCTTCAATTGCGCAACCTAGATAATACCGTTCAACACGCGCCATTAAGCTGGAGAATTGGGATTGGGTGTTGTCGTGATTGGGGAAGGGAGGAGATCACAGGGTGCGGTAACGGAAAGACGGGTCTCCTTACGTTCATTGAATGATAATCTGGGCCAGCGGCTGGTGCTTCAACTTCCAATTGTTCATCACCGCCATCATCTTCAACTAGTCGTTCGATCAATTTCTTCTTTGTTCCCGAGACTGCTAGACCGCGATTTTGACACTCGGCCTTCAAGTCGGCGACGGTGTAGCTGCTCCAGATATCAGACATGGTGGAATAACTTATGGAGAATGATCGCGTTTCAAATCGGGGGAATTGAACTGGAGATTTTGTTGAAGGAACAGTCGTTCGCGCGCTGGTGTAGATCCAGATGGCGCGGTCACGAAGAAGTGGATGAGAGATGGAGACTGGAACTGAAAGACGAGAAAGGAAATGGGGGAGGGGGCGGATGAGGCGGAATGCCACGATGGAGATGTTGTCAGGTGAGAGGAGAAGGGAGAAGAGTTTGGGAGAAGTGAATGGGAGACGTCAACTTTTTATTTCTATCGATTACTCCCTATGGAGGCTCCATGGAACTAGTTCGCTCCTTCCTTGGTGACGCAGGGAGGGGGAGGGGTTGTACAATCTGCCAAGCCCAAGGCACCAAACGCGAAACCAACACCCAATCATGTGACGGATGTGCAAGTGCAACTTCAGGCAGCCGCAACCCCGGCCTGATAGACCAGTAGGGGTATGGAGGTTAAATGTCGGGGAAATGGCTCCAAATGGCTCCCCTATTCTCGCTTCAACCACAAATCCAGTTTCAAAGGAGGGACTATGGTAAGATGGAAAAAGTACACCAAATCGGAAATGGGAAAGAAATGCGAGTGTCGTAAAAGATACTCAGAGACGTAGACTCGAGGTAGAGCAACAATTGTGCCGTTGATCATATCTTACTAGAAAATCTCTTTAATTGGATCCAAGTAAAACACAAAATATATGTCAAGACTTAAATCCGTCAGTTTTTGAGATTCGTAGATCATTTACCGTGGGTTCTTGCTCTTCTTATACCTTACTACCATAATCATACTCCGCACAAAGTATGGTAGGTAGAGCAAGGTAGTGAATCCAAGAATAATTAATCAACCAACATACCCACTCACCTCCCTACACATTCCAATTTTCAACCTGTCAGCACCCCCAAAAC
>LT855422.1:2476687-2527380 GCA_900184765.1 Hymenoscyphus fraxineus
AGATGAATGTATTGCTTTGTTTTTTGATACTCGAGTTCTGGATATACGTTCATTGAACTATGTCAACAACTTCATTTTGATATACACACGAATTGGTCTTGTGAGGAATCCTGCGCAACGCGGGGACGTCTTACAATGGTGAGCGATTGGATCGTGTTACCACCGTCCGTCCATTGCACTTCATGATCATGCGGGGTCTTGAATACGAGGACAACCGACATATGAACTATTTCCTCTCGCTCACTTTTCGAAGATTTGGAGATATATATAAGTTCCCTCTTTACTTCCTCTACATTCACCTCACTTACTCACACCCCTCACCCCTTCCCAAAAAAATGTACAAACCAAGTCTCCTCCCCCTCCTCCTCTTCCTCCCTCCTGCCCTCACCACACCCCCACCCCTCCCCTGCCCTGAAACCACAGTCTTCACCTACACATCCATCCTCTACACCACCACAAAAACCTTCATCTCACCCAGCTCCCTCCTCACCTCCCGCGGATCTATAACCTTCAACCTCTCCAACTCAGCAACCCCTTACACACTCCACTGCTCTGGAGCAGCGGTCCCCAATGACGCGGGGGAGTACTTCAACGGCACACAGACTTATTGGTGCACAGATCTCGAGGATCCCAGTGTTGGACAGACGAACTTTGAGTTTGACGCCCGGGCTATAGGGGGAGCGGGGGGTGTGGGGAGGATTACGATGGTGCCTAGGTGGTGGTGTGGGGTTGGGGGTGTGTTGTGAGTTTACATTTCTCTTTCCATCGATAGTTTCTTGCTTGTTTGTTTTCAACGTTTCGTTGGATGGGATTGTGGATGTGGGATATATATGTGCCAATGCTAATGAGCATTGCGATAGGAAACAATGGATGGGTCTTGGGAATGTGGATGTGCACTTGGAGTGTAAGAGAACGTACTGGCAGAATCCTACTTGGGGGGAAGGAGGGGTTTTTAGTCTGGATGAGGTGAAGTGTGGAACGGGGAATTTGACTGTTGAGCCGCCGGTTGTGCCTGCTTGGGGTGGGAATGGTGGTGGATGAGGAGACTAGTTATTGGTTTCGTAGAGGATACGTTTGCATTATACGCAGGCACTTTGGAAATCTCGAAGTGTGTACTTTCGCTCTTTTATACGGCTTAGAATGGATTTTCAAATGAGTCCCCCTTTTGTTATCTTAAGCGAGTGGCAAGGATACTGGGAGGGCGTTGATAATGTAAACGCATAGACGCTAAATTACTATATTGCTTGTAACAAAAAGAGGAGTACTTGATTAGCGAGTTCGAAGATGTTAGCACAGCTTCCGTACAGGACGGAGTAAATAATCCTATCCTCACCTCTATAGATTAACGTAAATTTCACCAGCGTTCGGCAACTGGAATTCTACTCCCATTCCAGAGGAGGGGTTTGAAATATTCCATTCTATACACCCTATTCCACTGGAATTGGATTCTATAGAGCCAAGTCACATAACCGGAAAAAGGTACACCCGTTCCGACTGCCAACAGGAAGGCTAGATTCTACTAGGAACATTACTAACACTAAAAAAATCGCTTCTCATCTCACTACACGTAATGACTATCGTAGTATAGCTAGTCCTTATCTAGCTTCTAAAGAAGTATCAGAGGGATTAAGTAATAGAGAGATTAAGGTAATCGGACATAAGGATACGGTACAACTCAAAAAAACTATATCATAGTATAAATTTAAGGATTATCCACTTTAATCCCTTCCCGCCCCCTCCCCCNATACTTAGGTATCCACCTCCACCTCGGGAGTTCTCGTGGCGGGGACTTAACACCCTGGATGGTTTTACGCCGAAGATTATACTTGTCTTTATCCACTTTCTAAAGCTCTTATATCGAATGGCGTCTGCGTAGATTCTGTCCTGCGATTTATGCGTTGGCGTTGTACAGTACAGTGCTACTCTTCATCTCCATAGAGTGGAGAAGGCAACAAGTTTTCAGATGTGGCATGTGTGCTTTTCGAAATTTATAGTAAATAATGATGGAGTCAAAATGTGGGTCAAGAATAGGAGTTGTATTGTAGGATCTGAAGTATCTATAGTATATGTGGATATGTGGATACTAGGGTGATCTAACATCACATGTGAGAATCCTAGTATTCACTCGTCCCTCCCAAAGGGCCAGATCATTCCTAAGGGATACTATAATGCCATACAAATAAGAAATCCATTAACCTATGCTATAAGAATCCATTCTGAAGATGTCCTTATAGACTGTCCGCCAAGGAGAAGTCCACTAATCCACTTCAGGAATCGTAAAAGTCCACCAATTTTAATAAGGAAAAGGGATATAATATCGCTTGATATCCAGATATCAAAGATATTATCTAATACGCTATTTTTATGTGCAATCCGCTCAATCGCTTAATATCCCGCGGAATCATCGAAAAGGGTCTTAAATCCTCGTCTCTATTCCTCCTCCCCCCCTAAAAAGAAGAGCTAGCAATTCCATTCCAACAGGCACATGCCGATTCGAGAATAGCGTATAAAACAGAGCAGTAGCAACAGCTAATCCAAGTGTTTGAAGTGATTCGGCAGGAACAGGAGACTTGGTATATTCGCAAGCTGACAGTTGAGGTGATGCGGCGCAAGTAGGTGTCAGTTCAGTGGATTCGACAGCTGGCAGGCAAGCTAGCAATTGAAGTGATTCGGCAGGTGTAGTGGCTTCAGGTGCTTCAATAGAAACAGGCGGTTTAGCAGAAACAGCACAAACAGGTGTAGAATCCATAGGGCATGGCTGATCAGTCTGTTGAATAGGAAGCTCGGCAGGTAGGGATTCGCAAGCTAGCAATTCAGGTGATTCAGCGGAAGTAGGCGTCTATTCAGTAGATTCGACGGCTAGCAATTGAGGTGATTCGGCAAGTGGAGGCGCTCTAACAGAAACAGGTGATTCAGCAGAAACAGCACAAATAGGTGTAGATTCCATAGGGCATGGCTGATCAGTCTGTTGGACAGGAAGCTCGACAGGTGATTCAGTGGCTTCGACAGCTGGCAATTGAGCAGGTTCGACAGGTGATTCAGTAGATTCGACAGAAACAGGTGGTTCAGGTTGAAGGTTGTGATCCATGTTTATTAAAGACTCGTACGACTCGAATTTGCCTATCAACTTAGGATAGTACGTAAAGAACCTCCTCTTGAACAAGCTAAAGTCGGTGGCAGATACCTCTAGGGCATCGTCGTTTTCGTCTAGAATACGCTCTATTTCCGGATCGCTATGTAGAACCTCGCGTACCTCGTCGCTAATCAACAGGTTGATACCAAATAAGAGATCCGTATTCGTAGGTTCCCGGCCTGAGTATCGAAATCCTCGTCGTAAATTAATAAGGAATCGTGCTCCATTCCCACCCTTGAAGGTACCACAGCTCATATAATACATGTCGTCGGCCGCCGGTTCTTGGCTAGCTAGGCCACTTAATCGTACAGAGACACCAGGAGTCGAAAGAGGAGTCGAAAGCGGGGTAACAACAGGCGGTATCAACAAGCGGGGTATCAACAGTATTCACTGCCTGGTCGCGATACTTAGTAGACGAGTGTGGTATTCGCAATCAAGGAGTTGGTATTCGTAGATGTGTGAGATGCTTCAGAGGACTCAGAGGCTCAAATCGAAGGTGGATTGTTGTATGTGGATGCTCTAGAGGGGTGTTCCAGAGGCTCAGATCGATGGTGGATTGTAGGTGTGGATGCTCCAGAGGGGTGTCCTAGAGGCTCAAATCGAAGGTGGAATATAGTGCTTTGTATGCGTATTTTCGGGTGATGAAGTCAGGGCCAGGACAGTCAAAATAACCAGGTATACCAGGATCAACAATATCAATATGCACTTCCAGTACCAAATAATCAAGGTTCAAGGTATCAAAGGTTCAATTTTTCATGCTAATAGATCTGAATCGTCAAAATCGAAATGCGGAGGTCAAAGGGGTCAAATATAAGGTCGTCAGGATAGGGTCGTATTATACCGTGAAGTCGACAGAGGATAGGACTCGAAATACGCTGCGATTCTGTACGTCGTAAAGTCTATACAAATATCAAAGGATTTATTATACAATTCAAGGGTTCCCTGCGTAGGTCACCAGTAAATAATGATAGAGTCAAAATGTAGGTCAAGAATAGGAGTTGTATTATAGGATCTGAAGTATCTACAGTATATGTGGATATGTGGATACCAGGGTGATCTAAAATCACATGTGAGAATCCTAGTATTTACTTTTACATTGTCTTTGAACCCTGTGGCGATCATCTAAAGCTTGTTAGAACTTCGTCGGTTTGCGAAATGGTGGGTTTAGCCCGTTTATTCTGCATTACTGCAATGCGGATAACTATATCGAAATCATAAGAATACTAGCTACTTCTTATTCAAGCTAACTGCTTTACTACAAGTATGATTTTAAGACTACACGTATGGTTGAAAAGTTGGCACCAAGTGATGCCCTTTAATATGTAGCCCTAGCCCCGCCAATACCCTTGCATGGATTGTTTTTACAGATGGATATCATGGCCCACAAAGTTCTACTCAGTGAGCGGCGGTCAAGACAGAATTGCTATAGCGAGGAAGACAGAGGTTAAAAATGACTAGAACCTCAATCATTACGCTCCTAGCGTCACGAATATCTGTATAGCAGTCGGAATTAATTGCTTTACGAGTTCCTTCCAAGACTTAGATTTGATTCTCACCCAGGCCACATTCATAAACCGCCAACCCTCATTATGTCATCTCATTTAACTGCTCTATCGCGTCTCCTTGTTTCCTATATCATCGCTCTGTATTTAACAACAGTTCAAGCAGAAAACAAGTGCGCATCTCCAACATAGCTGCTAGGGCAATTCGAAAACCGAGGTCTCATTTCCAATTCTACATCCGCAACCACGCCTCCTGCGCGAGTTTATATCAGCTCGCTCATCACCAGCGGAAATATCACTGCAGGTCAGGTCAACTGTCGAAACACGGGAAGCACGGAATATATGGACATAGACTCCTACACATGTATCGCATTAGCGACCTAATACGGAATCACGTTGGAAAAGTTCTTCTTGTTGAATCCGGATCTGGACCCTTATTGTGGGAATATCCAGGCTGATACTGATTATTGCGTCCGAGGATGTAAGATACACATTTATATCTGGATACCTAGTTAGAGGTGGTTTCAAACTGACTTGCCATCTCTGAGTAAATAGTCATTGAGCCTTTGAGAGGTTTCGATGGGCTCTGCGGTCCTCCAAATAAGAACGCTACTTGTAGAGGTACAAGACTTCAGTGTTGCAACGCAAACACTTTCACTTGCGGTGGCTCTTTGTGAGTCCTCTCCATATAGATGGAATGACCGTTTGGAATATTGTTATACTAATATAAAATCCCGATATCAGAGAAGACTGTGCAGATGGAACTTGCTACGAAGGCGCATGTGCAGGAGACAAGGTCTTTACTACAAACGGCGACTGTGACCGTGACCACGGCTACAAAATGTGCGCTGGTGTATGGGGAGATTGCTGTAATGATGCAGGAAGATGTGGTTCGGGCCCATCGTTTTGTGCGTATGGTGTGTGCCAACTGTGAAGCTGCACAATTACACCTTCACACTCAAGCACTTCGTCATCAGCCAATGATGCAATCAGCGGTCCTGTTACCACCACCAGTCAAAATTCCTTGACCCCTACAACTGAATTAAGTACTCAAGCATCTACTACAGCATCAGCAAACCCTTCTGTATCTTAAATCCCTGGGGAAGCCTCTTTACCGATGTGTGGAAGGGTGTGCTGCAGAAGGGTGGGTTTGCTATACTAGAATCAAGGTTACACTAGTACTGAACCATGATCGAACCTTTCGAATGTAATTCAAGAAAATGCGCAAATTGAGCTTATGACGCGGCTGTTTCTTTGACAGTCATTGCATATGGGAGCTCATTTTGTGTATCGGCAACGGTGGCTCGCAAGCTCAATCACGGACCCCGAGAGAGAGCACTGTTATGTACTCAACTAATCATACTCATAGTAACTTTCCTTCAAAATGTATACATGTATGTAGTTGAAAGCAGCGCAGCATTTTACATCAAGATATTAAATGTCATATACTTGTACCCACAAGATTATTGGGCATTACCATGATTCACAGTTCTTTCACTTAAAGGACATCAGTTTGCCTGTCTTTTGCGGATTTGAGTAAACGTCCTTCCGTCCGGAAATTGTGATATTAATTCACGACCTTGGGGAATTACATAAGCATTGCTGCGTTGAATAGACCAAGATGAGATTAGTTGAATTTCTGATGATTTATCGCTTAGTCTGTTTCCTATCATCCATTGGGGTGTAAAACTTGTCCATTGTGACAGAGTACACGGACTTAGATGAAAAGTGAAGTTGCTTCAGTTCCAGCAGTTGCGAGTGCTTCTTCCACTTCGTTCTCTTTCAGGTGGTCGAGCCATGAAATGAATGGTCTCCCACTTCGCTGTCTTTCAGCACGCAGTCGAACCATGAATTGGATTTCAAAGGGCGAAGGTCCCGAGCGAGGCGGGCCAAGGCTATTTCTGTCTATCCAGAGTTTCTTTTGTTGTATCTCAAGTCCTACCCCCTCAGAGTCTACCGTCATAGAGCAATAAGCTACCACCCATTCGGTTGCTGCAAAATTACGTTCATCCGGACATGTATCCTCATCCTCTGGATCTGCAAGAATCTTACATGTTATAATATATTTCCGTACGCTCGAGAGCCAAGGGTGCACAGCTAACTCTATGATTAGATAGGTCGCCAACCACAAGAAGAAGCCTTACCGCTAATGTAGTCGTGTATCGTGACAAAGTGTCTGCCTGCAGAAGGCGTGGCCACTAAATTTGTGTTCTTTACCATCGGCCTGTCTTCTCCACAGCACTTTATGAGAAACTCTGCATCTGAGTCCTCCTCCCACTTGCCGTCTCCCGCACCGTCTCGATACGGTCGATCCTCATCGCTAAGATCTCCGTACGTGACAAACTCTTGTTCTTGATCAACATGATCCTCGTGCCACTCCTCCCACATAGCTTGCAATCGGCTACCAAGCGTTCTGACTGTAACAACAATAGATGAGACCTTTCGCGTGGTAAGAGGCAGCTGCGCAATTTCGTGCCACAAGCCGCCACCACTACGATAGAGTCTGGTTGAAGGAAAGGATCGAGATGGCTAATACTACGAGGGGTCTTCATCACGAAAATGTCCGTGGGAAAATCGCCATGGAGAGGCCAGACGAGACGTTCGACGGCAGGTGAGAGGCTAAGGCTACACCTACCATGGTCTTTGAGAACTTCATCCTAAGAGCCGTATGGAGGCTCGTCCGATTGATTTGATTGCGAAGTTATCATTGTTATGATGATTGTTGAGAGATGTGAGGTTGGACTGATATTGGGACTGAAAAAATGTGCTTGTAAACAATGGCAACAGGACGGGGAGGCTGTTTTTATATATGTGGCAGAGGCATCTACAGTACGTTTATTTGCCCCTCGGATACTGATTTGTGGAGCGGACTCGGGCCATTTTGGCATCAGAGCGTTTTAGGCACCAGAGGTTTTTATGGGTTCAAGGTGTGAATTTGCGGTATCTACCAGGACAACTTTTATGGAATTAATTTAAACATATATACTATCATTCTTTTAGTAATCTTATGCTCTGCGGCGTATGGGTTTGATCTTTTGCTCGCGCCTAGGAATATGGATGAGGATTATAAAACGAGATTCCGTCTTTAAGCGAGTGGTAAGACCTGTAATCTTACCTTTATTTCAAATTTTCTTATTATTATTTGAGAATGTACACTGCTTGAAGGCATTAAAACGAGCCATCCATAGCGACTTTGGAGAGTGTTCTCTTTGTCGTCAGTGGATGTAGAGCCGAACAATGTAATTATTTCTTCTATGTCAAAGAAACCAAACTACAAAGAAACTTGTGACGAGAAAGGATCGCGAATTCTGTTCTTTGATTAAACGGTAAAAGACTAAAATACCCCCTAATTATTCATTAACGACAGAACTACCCCCTAATTATTTTTTTTACGACAGAACTACCCCTATGTACCCTTTCACTAGTTTACTAGTAAATTTACTAGTAAAGTTATGTTCGAGTCATCAGGGGTAGTTCTGTCGGGGGGGTATTTCTGTCGTAAAAAAAGGGTAGTTCTGTCGGGGTTAGGGTTTTTATTTAATCATAGAATTTCATAGGCAAAGCACTCTAAAATAATGAACAAAGTAAATTAGCTAACTACTTGTCACTTCCTAATATCTCGTAGGCCTGTTCTTGTCGATTTTGGTGGTGGTTGAGCCTAGTACTCCCTGCCTTTGCGTTTACGTGGTTTATTAGCCTTAATTCGCTCAATTGCTTGCTCCTGAGCAATATCCTTAATTCCGCTACCTTGTTGTTAATCCTGAGCAATATCCTCAATTCCGCCACCTTGTTGTTGATCCTGAGCAATATCCATATCCTTAATCCCTTGCCCCCGCCTCAACTACGTCATCCTAGTCTTCTAGTTGTTAAGCGCTCTCCTTCTTACGAAATGGGTGTTTTAAATTTTCTTACGAGAGTTCTCCTTCTCCTTATACCAATTTACTCGTCGTTCTTCGTTTGTGTTACCTAGTACGCTAAGGGGATCCTAAATAGTTGGTCCGAGTCTAATGAATAGAACATTCCTCTACTAGTAAATTTGCTAGTAAACTAGTGAAGGGGTACATAGGGGTAGTTCTGTCGCAAAAAGATTAATTAGAGGGTAGTTCTGTCGTTAATGAATAATTAGGGGGCATTTTAGTCTTTTACCGTTGATTAAACAATGATGTTTGAGAGTGAAAAAAACAAGACAAAAGTATAACGCGTATACAAAAGTTTGAAACTTCAACCTATTATACATTGCAAAACACAACACTTCGTTCGATTCTATTTTATTACGAACTTAGTAGATATATTCCTTACACTGATTTCACTATAAGCCACAGACAAAATGTTCGAAAAGCAGAATTATCACTATTGGAATTACCAGACAGAACTCCTCCTCTGGAAAACTGCCAATGAATTAATGGGCACCAAAACTTGGGCTGGAATAACACAAGTCTTCAACGAAAGATATGACGCACTAGTTGAATCCCAGGGCGAAGACGCTAAATTAAGACCTAGGAAGACCATTTCATCTGTTATCCAACGTTACCGTGAGATAAAACTTCAATTTGGGCTCACCGCAGAATACTCGACCAAGAAGTGGAGAGATGCTGCCCCTAAGGTATCTCACCATCCGAAACCTCGTATATCTAAGCGGCGTGAACTGAGGAAATCTCCAGATGTTAAGAAGACGGCTATCAATCTTGAGGGGATAGATTGGTCTGCTGTCCCAAAGATACCCCCACCTTACGAAGACTATTCAGATGATTCGGACGTGGGGTTCGAAGATTAACTGTGAAATATCTCAACAACTTTTTTAGAGTTTGAAGTTCAGATCAGTGCCCAGTACTCAGGTCAATATTTCGCTCTAAAACCCCAAGAAGCAGATATTGACAGCGATAACCTACAGCGTTTTGCCAACATGCTACAGCAGCTCACTGAAGATGTAAAAGCACTTTTCGAAAATGAACAAGGACCTACGAATACATTTAATCCTGGGTGGGCAAAGTAATAACCAGAATCTCAATGAGTTTGAACTTTGAAGTTCCTGATCTTTAGATTTTCCGACCAGCTTGAAAGAACAGGTAAGCCTTGACGTTTCTTTCACACCTGCAAGAACCAATGGTTCATTTTTTATACAGTCGAATTCGATATAAGCTTCATTCCGTGAATTTGCCGACTTTTATAGAATCCGTGTACATTATATAGCAACTATACTAAAAAATAACAGCTTTTAAAATATCTATTAAATATATCTATAAAGTAATTTATCTTATTCTTAAAGTCTTTAATATTAAATATACTATATAATACTCGAAATAGCGCTAAACCTCCTACTAGAACAGTACTAAAAAGGGGTCGTAAAATAGTAGTAGAGCCTCTAGTAGAGCCTCTACTAGAGCCTCTAGTAAAGCCTTAAAAGACTATATCTCTAAGGGTAGTTTTACAAGTAGGATTAAGAGCTAGAACTAGTCCTCTTACTCCTGTTCCTTAGTTAGAATTATCTTATAATCTATCGCGCGCTCCCTCTCGAATTCGACTTACTATAACACTAACGCCTAGGGATCTATCGCTATTATCAAAGGAGGAGGAGGAGGAGGAGGAGGAGGAGGAGGTATACTAAGAGGCTTCGAGAGAGTTTAATAGCGTAGAGGAGGATATTAAGGATAGTTAAGACTCGAAGGATACTTAATATTTAAAGATAATACAAAGGGAGTATAGAGCGGACAGAGAGGTAGAATAATAAGCTATTAGAGAATAAGATACCTAAGATAATACTTTAATAAAGATAATACTAGTAGAATTAGTAGTATAAAAAGTAGAGACTTATAAACATAATTATAAGACATTTAAGGCTTAAGAGGATACTAAAGAGGCTAAAGAACTTAAAGCTAATCGTATATAATTCTAAGCTAAAAGAGCTACTAAATTAGCTATTAAATAGTTAGATAATTTATTATATAAACCTTCTAATATAAATAGATAATAAATAAGTAAAACTCTATTAAACTACTCTATACTACCCTCTACTTATAAGGTTAGGAGAGCCTCTAGATAATATCTATCCCCCCCTCCTAAACCTATTATACTATTAAATATCTAGTATTCTTTTAATAGAGAACTAAATACTATAGCATTCTCTAAGAAATTAGACCTAGTAGATAGCTTCTATAAGAATGTCTATTTCCCTATTAAGGAGTAAATCAAGTTAGATATATTTAATTATATTAAGTCGAAATTTAGATAGTATAGTAAATAACGTAATCCTCGATCCTAGTCTATATTATATAGTCTAAAGAGTAATTAGAAGGCCTTTAACGTTAGCTTACTAAAGGATTAGTAGGAGCTTAAAGAGTACCTAGAATTAGAAAAGTACCCTTGAAATACCCTCTTAGTACCTTATTATATTACTATAAATTATAGTCTCGACTATAATCTAAATTAACCTCTACCTCCTATAAATTCTAAAGATATAAAGGTAGTAGTAAAATTAAAGGAGTAGAAGATAGGCGTATATATATATAAAAAGCCTCCTAATAAGCTTAAAATATTAGACGCTTCTAATTTGGATTATAAATAAAACTACTAGCCCTTAATATAACCTACTAACGTAATTAAAGCCGTTAAAAAGATAAAGATTTATAAGGAGCAAAAGAACTAGGAGAAGAAAGAGAGAGTCTAGTAGATAAGGAAGGAGGAGACTAAGGGATTAATAAGTATAATAAGATAATAACTTAACGATTTAGCATTAGAAGTACAAGCTACTATAGGTCGAACTATATATAAGAAGGATATCTAGAAGGCCTTTTAATATAAGCGTTAAATATACTCGAATATCTATAGATCCTACTATAAGAAACTAGATAATAAAACCTACTATAAGATTATTTAATTATACCTTTTAAGGTAGGCGATAGATATTATAAAAGGATAAGCTCTTTCGAGTATTATACTAGCTTAGTTACTTTTAGACTTCTCTATAAGGAATAAAAAAGCTAAGAATAAAAGAGTAGTAGATATAGACTCTCTAGTATTAACTCCTATATCTATTAGTCTAGGTACTTAGGGTTAGCCCCTAAGTATAATAATCTACTAGAATTTTACTACTAGAGATAAGAGTAGAATAATAAACCCTCCCCTATATAATAGGGTATAATATAAACTCTAGTCTAAATCCTTTAAGTAAAGTCTACTAGGTCTATATTATTCTATTAAATTTACTTTTATATAAACTCTTCTTTTACGTCCTTTAAGTACTATCGATTATAAATAATATAACTTCTCTTCTCCTCTTATAATATAGAATTTATATATAAAGTAAATAGATTTAAATAATAACTAGGAAAAAGATACTATAAATATAGTTATATATTAATATATAAGTAATAGAATTATATTTAAGTAATTCTAAGACCTTAATATAAACGAATAATAAGGGATAGATATCTCTTTTAGTACTTAGAAGCGTATAAAATCTAGTATATTTACGTTTAAAAGAGAGCTTTAAAATAGTAATACTAGATCTACTAACAAGCCTAAGCCTACGCTTACACCTACGTCTTTACTATCTAGAGTTCCTAGTAATAGTAGTTTTAGTCCTATTAAACTTTCCTCTAATCCTACCTTATTTATACTAGATAATAAAGAACGTTTAGATAATAATTTAGAGGATTAGCTAGGTAGTATATAGGAAGAATATAATATAGAGGATAATAGGGTAGATAATAAAGTTAGAGAATAAGAGCCTTTTTTAAAAAATCCTAAATAAATTTTTTTACTTTAAATTTATATTCTCTATAGTATTATTCTTAGTAGTAATATTATTTACTATATAATTAGATGTTATATTATTTAAATATTATTTAATTCGCTTTAGTAACGTTAAACTACTATACTAAGTCTATAGTATTTTAATACTAGAAATTTATAAAAGAGGCTTAGTATAGCTTAAATTAGCCCTCGAATACTAGATTTAGCGCGCCGAGCTTACTCTAACCGCCTCCTAACTAGGCTAGGTAAGGGTTATTTTAACGTTAATTTAACCTTAAGATATTAATAATTTAAGTAAATATAATAAGATAGTATCTACGAATAACTATAATAAGTCCTACGTACCTAACCTAGTTATAATAGATAAAATAATTATTAACGGACCTACTTTTATTATTTATATGTACTTTTATTATACTAGCCTTTTTTATTACTAATTTCTATAATATTTATAGGACGGATTAATTATACCTACGTACCCCTAGAACGCCTTAAAGTACTTATCCGTAGCGTCGAATACTAGTATAAGATAATAGATACTAGTATAGAGGATATTAGAAGAGCTCCTACAATTATTATAGCGTTAGGTACTAGTAATATCTTCTATAGTTAGCTTAAAAGAATAACTCCTTAATTTAATACTATTTATAAATACCTTAACCTAGATATTAGTATATTAGTTTTAGTAGAAGAATTATATAACTCTTAAACATAAGGATTTAATACTTATAGAAATCTATAAAATATATATATATCTTAGAGGGTTTATTAGAGTAACGAGTAAATAATACTAGGTTCTATAGAGGAGTATAGGGTTCGAGGGATTTATTATAAAGGAGTGTAGGATTTAGAGGATTTAATTAGATATTATTATTATTACCTTAAACCTTATAAAAGTAATTCCTAAAGTAGCCTCTAGCTCTCCTTTTAGTACTAACTCCTTAACCTAATTCCTATACTTACTTTATTAAAAAGGTAGGAAAATTTATATAATCCGGCTTAATATATACTTATTTATAGTAATAACAAATTAAGGTTTTAAGGTCCTTAAAGCTCTCTTTAATTAGATTAAATTAAAGATAGTATAAATGTTACAGTACGAGACCTCCTGTACTCCTGTCTCTGCTGCCTGACCTTTTGTCTCGGTTGCCTAGGTTGATGCCTAGCATTCTAGCGGCATTCTAGAGGCTTCCACTCGGTCAAGGTCGTCTTATAAGACTCCCTTGCTCCCCTAGCTAGCTTTTCACTCCTTAGTCCACTTTTTACAGCTCATTCTGATAGTCTCCTGTTTTATCCTTGACAATTGGTAGCACTACCTCGGAACCTAGGCACGTCTTATCCTTTAGACAAAATCTGGTTATTATTACCTAGCTCTAGCGAAAGGTACTAGAGAACTACTCTCTCTTAATAACTCTTGCTTAAGATTGTGCGTAAGACTCCCTGACAGGTTATCTTCAGGTTAACTTGGATAGTAATAGCGTAAGAGGACTTAAGATCAGAGAATTACACTCTTCTCTTATTACAGACTAATCCCTTAGATAGGCCTGTTAGTTAAACCTAACTTCTTTCTGTACTCGCGAATGCCTTAACCTACCCCGCGAGCTAGCAGATATAGATCGATTCGACACATTGCTTAAGATTGGTTATTTATAGCTGGAGGGATCTAAAATACGATATAAGCAGTTTATGTCCCGATTATAAGATAAGACCCAGACGATCTAAGACATTTAAGACAATCAGGAACTAGATAGACTAGATCGTAAGATCAAAAGGCTATATAATAGCTTAGTATAAGAACGAAAAGCCTCTGAAATTCAGCCTTGAAGGAGAAAGTAAGTCAAATCGGCTCAATTAGTCAAGCCAGTACATTTAGCTAAATCGGTATAGTCAGTCAAGCCAGTATAGCCAGCGCATGAGGAACCAGCGAGCTACACCCCTCGTACGCCATACTAACGAAAAGCCTCTGAAATTCAGCCTCGAAGGAGAAAGTAAGTCAAATCGGCTCAATCAGTCAAGCCAGCACATTCAGCCAAATCGGTATAGTCAGTTAAGCCAGTACAGCCAGCGTATGAGGAACTAGCGAGCTATACCCCTCGTACGCCATACCGACTTTTGCCTTGCGAGATATATGACTCTTCGGAACCTTCCACTAGCCTCGAAGTAAAACACCCGGTTAAAGCTCTTCTCAGCTTCTCTGTTTCGAACTAAGCAAAGTACGAACAGCCATAGTACGAATCACCCCCCTTTGTCTTAAGCGAAACAAACTCGCCTCGTATTCGGCACTTACAATATTCGGACAGACAAGGCTTCGGTTTTCACCCCTTTAACCCTAGAGGAACGGCATACATACAGAGGACTTAGTTTTAGAAGGACGTAGAGAGACAGACTCGCTTTATACATATTTGGAAGTAAGTATAAGGCATTATTTTTTCATATGTTTAGGACAGTATACATCGTATTACTTTAGATTTAGTATAGATACTCATGTATGGAAGCTAGAATATAATAAAACCAGCTATACACTCATTTAGACTTATAGCATTTAGACTTACAGCATTTGGACTTACATTTAGACTTACATTTAGACTTGTATATGGACTTTGTATTTGGATATCGGCATATACTTAGTTTTAGATTTACTTCTTCGATTCTTCGGATGAGTACTTATTAAGAGTCTCGTCCACGGAGGGATTAGTAACGCTGGGGCATCGTCTTTCGTTTTTGTAGCGGCAATTGTTACAGTACGAGACCTCCTGTACTCCTGTCTCTGCTACCTGACCTTTTGTCTCGGTTGCCTAGGTTGATGCCTAGCATTCTAGCGGCATTCTAGAGGCTTCCACTCGGTCAGGGTCGTCTTATAAGACTCCCTTGCTCCCCTAGCTAGCTCTTCACTCCTTAGTCCACTTTTTACAGNATAAAAGTAAATACTCGATTATTATACTATATCTTTTATATATCTCCTTAACTCGTTTACTTTAATAGATAGCGTAATTATCTAGGATAATTATATTATACTCTCTAGGAATAATATTATATTAAAGTAATATTATAAACTCTAGCTACTCTTTAAATATCTCTACTATTATTACGCCTTATATAATTAAAGGTAAGAGCTATCTATCTAACGTATATACTAGTAATATAGACTAGACTTATAATCTCTTTAAAAACCGCTTTCCTTACGCTTATATACCTATTAGAGCCTATTTATATTAACATAATCCTATAGCTTTGTTTAAGGTAGATTTGTTAAGGAAAATAAGTTATTTTAAATCCTAGGTACTTAATCTATCTCTCTATCCTTATATTAATTAAACGTCTTATTAACTTACGACGTAGGTAAGCTTTTTATATATTATCCCTATTAATTTATATAGTCTTAATATCTATAATTTAGATAGTATAAGGTTAAACTTATTATATATATAATCTACTATCTTATCCTTTATTAATTCGTTATTTTATTAAAGGAGGTCTAGGACATATTATTTAATATCCGGATTATCCTACTCTAGTATACGTCCTAGCTTATACTTATACTATAGAATTAGAGCTAAGGATATCTCCTCTAAAAGCTCCTCCTTAATATATTAAACAGACCTAGAAGTATAAGAGAACTCCTTTACAATACCTTCGAAGTTAGTAGGACTAAGGGCGGCAGAGTTACGAATACTATCTTTAATACCTTGTTGTCGAGCTAGGTCGATTTAGGGGGCTATTTAGCGTAGAATATACTTGTATATACGGATAATATTAATAGTATTAATAGTATTATAAATTAAAAGGAATAGGTAGTATTTAATAGATATTTTAAAAGCTATTATTTTTTAGTATAGTTACTATATAATATATACGGATTCTATAAAAGTCGGCAAATTCACAGAATGAAGCTTATATCGAATTCGACTGTAATACACAGATATCTTTTCCAAAAAAGAAAAAGGAAATACTCATACATCGCGTCTCTTTGTAATCACCTCAAATCATTCTAATTAAACCCCAATCCACCATTACAAGCCTAGAATAATGCAAATATTTAGTGCCAATCTCTCCTATTCATCACAGAGAACCCTTAATCTTCTTGCACGTTATGAAGTTGCCAACGCGGGCCCCCTCAGATACGCTCATGAATGCCCATTTGTACATCTAATAAGAAAGCCTGAAGAATCTCTTCTCCAACTAAATCTGAGCTTTTTAGCGGCTTTCTATAATACCAAAACTGTGCCTCAATATTCTTGCACACGCATTTCAGCCTCCCAAGGAATCCTCAACGATAGACCTTTCTTTATATTTCTAATCACTTCTCAAAGAAATGATGATCGTGAGAAACGTCTCATAAAGTCTCATTTCGTTAAATGGTGATCCAAGAAGCTGATGTAATAAATTACGATGAACTGGATTTCTTTGAGACCACGAGATGCTGTCTTTACCATTCGACAGGCTTCTCTCCGTGTCCTCTGGCAGCTATTATGATTCCGAATTCTTTTCAGCCAGTTGATTGTGCTTTGTACTTTAAGTTTTCAGCTAGTGCATACCTTGAAACTCTTTATGATAGTCTTGTTCCTATTGAGTCAGTAATCACTGCATCATACATGGATAATATTTTAGGTTGCGCTTTCGTGATTCTGAAATATATCAATAACTGTCCTTGAAATGTCTCCCAAATCTATTCTCCTTCTGGTCGTCTGAAATTGTTTAAGTTGTAGTTTAAATACACAAAGCACCCAAGTCATCTTCAAGTGTAACAATTGTATCAACCCGAGGTTCCGAGGTCTCATAGAACACTTTGTTTCCATCGCAATATCTTATAGATAAAGTTGTGCAAGTAACGCTTGCCAATGTAGGATCCAGACCCACGCATTTTCACCACCATGTTCTTCACTCAAAAAGCGTATCTTCCATTCCTTTTGCTTACTATGCTCGTCAAAGGTTCAGGCTGTACATCGATTCCTGAATCCACTCAATCTATTGTAACCTATGAAGGGGCTCGAATGAACGAGCATCGAAGCCCACAAAGCCCTTCGCTTATTTCGGAAAGCGAACTGCCCACCATGCCTGCAGCATCAGCATTTCACGGCTCGCCAGCAGTTACCACGTCGAGTTCATACGCAGCTTCTACGACGAGTGAAATTTCCATTCCGGAATCCTTTGCTCGTCCGACATCTGAATTTCCTCTGACGAGTGCTTCATCAGAGTGTAGGTTTCCTGGACTTACTGAAACAGTGACTTTTACATCGCCCATAAATGTCACGGTAATATCGATATCAACTAGTATAATTACTAGTGTGACCCCTTCTCTGACTACCCAAACTGTTACCTCGACGAGCACAACGAGCAGCACTGCGAGTCCTTCGAAGCATTCACAATGCTGTCCCACAAATAAAAATATAGCAGAATGGGTTTTACTTGGAATAATCCTCCTTTTCCTTCTACTCAACACTGGCGGCCTCAGTTTCAATTACCAATTGACTCGACACATTGATCGAGAATTACATCGTTCGTATGAACTTTCAAATATTCCGCCCCCAACTTCAAGGAATTCTCAATGCGCAACAAAACGTGATTTAGAAAACGCAATAGAGGGACTTTGGAACCAAATCCTTGCTCATAAACCGATTGGTACGTCTGAATTCAACAGGCAAGAAAGATCGTATTGCTTACTATACTCAACTAAAGCAGTTAACATACCACCAAACGATGTCGCTGAGCTTCCAACCAACAACTATACAAATGGTAACCAAAATAATCCAGGACAAACCTCAACTTCGACGATCTCGCAGCCATATAGGTCCGCACTTGAAACCCAACCACGTCCAGACACACCGTGTCCAAATACGCCCTCCCCAACAATATACTAGACCGGCTCAATTCCAACTTCTCTTATACTACAGCCTGGGATCGGACGAGGCACGTACAGTATGCCTTACTTTGCGAATGGCCGGGAATTTGAGATAGACGAGGATGTGGTTTCTGCATGAGCATGAGCAAACCCCCAGCGACGGACTTCCAGTTTATCACCCTCTGGTCACACCTAAGTTTAGAAGAACGTCGACATAAGTTTATAGTCAATACAGTCAGAAAATTACGACGATAGGGATTTGGCTTAGGTGAAAAAGAACATGAAGTGGGAACATGGAGTTTTTGCTTCAAGGGGATTTGTTGATGTAAACAATATACTTGATTCTGTTCTTACTTGTAATTGCCCTGTTACAAGAAATATGAAAGCTTTTCTATTTACTGGACGTTATATAACGAGACGATACACTGAAAATAATCATGCCAAAAAGGAGCTTTTGTTAAATAAAGCTCTGAGGACTAGGTTGCATTAAAAGGTCATGCGATCCTAGACGTCAGTTATGTTGTGTCACTGGCGCATTAAAAGAATCTTATTCTCTCCAAAACAAGATACTCTCTCAAATTAACTTGTGGAACATGAATCTTGCTCAATTGAGGTAAGGTGTGAATAAACTTTACAGCACAGGTTCAGAAGATTCGTTTGCGGCAGAGGGGGAAACCACAATAAGTACTGGAACTGTTCCCAAAAATGAAAAGATTATTAACCCTAAAACCTAGGAAATGGCAATACCGAACAGCCAAAACTAAAGCCATTTTCCACTACCAAACTCAAATGAACAATTGAGACAGTGAGATAGTGGGAAAGAAGGTGAGGAACATCCCTCCTTGATTACCGTCAGTCATAAATCAATAGAGAAATCCAAACCGATCATCAATCATCAATCATGCATCACCCCACGCCAATCCCACCTCCTAATTCCTAGCACTACTAGTAGTAGCATTCCCACCCCCAACACCCCCATGAGGCCTCTGTCCAAATCCCCATCCAATCTGATTAGCAACACGAACATCAACACCCAACTCACCAGCCCACTCCCAAACCAGCGCCGGATTCTTCAGAAACTGTCTCGCAACCAAAACCGCATCCGCACTGCCCTCCTGCAAGTACCCTTCCGCCTGTTTGGCACTCGTAATCATACCCACGGTACCAACCTTCGTCTTCTCATTCTTGCCAGCTTCGATGAGAGCTTTCTTGATAGCAGCAGCGAAGGGGACTTGGTAGCCCGGTCCGGAAATGACTTTTTGCTCGTGCATCAGAGCTGCGGAGGAGACGTCTAGGAAGTCGACTCCGGCGTCTGAGAGGGCGAGGGAAAGGGCGATTGCTTGGTTGATTTCCCAGTTGTCGGTGTCTGGTGGCATCCAGTCTGAACCCGGGATTCTGACAAAGAGCGGCATGTTTTCTGGGATTGCTTGGCGGACGAGAGCACAGAGCTCGAGGAGGAGACGGATGCGGTTCTCGAAGGCGCCGGAGTAGGGAGCTGGGAGTTTGTTTGTTACTGCTGAGAGGGTGGAGTGAAGGAGGTAACCGTGGGCAGCGTGAATTTCGATGACCTTCAAGATGTGTGTTAGTGAGTGAGATTGCAGAAATCTGGGATGGAGTACTTGCATCGAATCCAGCTTTCAAAGCTCTGTGAACAGAGTCCATGAATGACTTCTTGAAACTCTCAATGTCTTTCAAGGTCATTGCCTTCGGCATAGGTGTATTTGGATAATCAAAAGCGTCATCACTAGCACTGATAACTCTATCTGGCCACCCACCGGCCTAATTGAGTATTAGTTAGCAATCCCAAAAGGAAAAGAGTAGACTCACCTCAGCTGTAGCAACGGCCTTTCTATTGATCCAAGGTGTAACCGTACTTGCTTTCCTACCCGCATGGGCCAATTGAATACCAACATGTTGACCCTGACTATGCGCAAACTCAACAAGCTTCTCGAGAGGCTCAATCTGACTATCCTTCCACAATCCCGCATCTTCTGGTGTGATTCTACCCTCGGGTGTAACCGCAGTCGCCTCAACAATGGTCAGACCGGGTCCACGAGAGATGATACCACCGAGATGTGCATGGTGCCAGAATGTCTGGTGGCCGTCATCGGAAGAATACTGGCACATGGGAGAAACCAGAATACGGTTTTGCAGCTTCAATCCTCGCAATTGGAGAGGCTCGAAGAGCTTTGGAATTGGATCTGTGCTACCTGGCTTTGGGATGATCGTGCCGGACGGAATTGCTTGCTCAGGTGTATAGTAAGAAGTCTGGAGGCATCAGCATGTACTGGCAAACGGAATTGTATGAGTAGTTGCTCACATTTGGGGCAGCAGTGTTGTGAAGCCCATTCATACAATGTGCTTCTTGGGCGATTTGGTGAGCCATCTTAAATTTTAGAGCTTGTGATAGAGCAGGCTGGTACTGAAAGCGTGGTTGGTTCGTAGATGTTCTTCCCAACAAGGTTACGTGGATAGGGAACAAATATATACCCAGATTCGATTGAATATAACGCCATGTATCGGCAACATTTTCTTTGTTTATTGGAAGACCTGCAACAATGATTCGATGAAGTCATACCCAAGAAGTTTTGCCGACGGGTGAATACAGTGTGGAATTTCCAGACAAATCAAAAGGTGAATGGAAGAGACCATTCCAATTCTGGTAGTGCAAATATGTATATTTGCTGCGAGCTGATTACATGATTGACCATCTGCCAATGATTCTGCATGAGCGGTATCCCTTACAGTAGTCGGTGCATGTCTCCGATGCACGATAAAGCGGCAACGAATATGAAACTCTTGCTATGTGAACTTACTCGAAAGTTTACATTAAAAGCTCACAAATATATCAAATACAGCATGACAGCTTAAGCTGAGGATAAATCCAGTAATGTGAATCGTGCTAGCATGATAAAAACAACGGAAGGATTCATCCGCGCTCGGTTTGTCATCGTGAGGAACCGCAACCAATAGAAAGGGGGGGCCGCCGAAACGGCGAACAGCCAGCGAGTAAAGCTCATGTTTGCTCACTACTCGCTCTCCTCGTTCTCCTCGCCGACGCGGTGTTAAAGCCCATTGATTGTGCAATTGGCGGAATGAGAATGTGTCATTGATTTGAAATTGATGATTATCAAGAATTCTTAGAAGCGGTTCAATGTCTGACCGATGGAGAGAATATATATAACCGAGGGAGAAGCGTGGAAGAGAAACTTCATCGACCATAGCAGAGCGACAGTATCAAAAGATCAAGCACTTATAACATTTCGACATAAAGATTTAAAAAGAGAAGGATCAAAACCCGCCAAAATGTCTACCTCAATCAATGTTTTCATACTCGGCATCACGGGATATGTCGGCGGTAATGTTGCGGCTCGAATGATCGAAAAGCACCCTGATTGGGATGTAGTGGTAATGTGACACCCAGTCTGCGTTACCGATATCGACTAACATAAGACAGGCGCTGGTAAGAACATCAGCCCAGAGAGATGTCGTACTTGCCAAATGGCCAAAGATTAGAGCCGTTATTGGAGATTTGGATGACAGAGACCTGCTCATTCAAGAATCTTCCAAGGCAGATGTGATTCTGCGTACAAAACACTCGTCCGATTTCTAGAGAGGGATCTAACAAACGAAATAGAACTTGCCTCATCCGATCACGTCAAGGGAGCCCTGGCTGTTGTTGAAGGCGCAAGTTTGAAAAAGCCAGAGCCAGGACATGTTATCCATATCAGTGGTACAGGAATGCTTCATGAAGTTCCAAACGGATTTGGTAAGACGATTCTTCATAGATGGTGTTTGGAATGCTGACGTGGGTAGGCCAACCTTCCGACAAGGTTTATCATGACATAGTGGATGTAGCAGAAGTGACTTCTTTACCGGAAGACGGCCACATTCATCGTAGCGCGGATAAAGCTGTTCTTGAAGCACACAAACAGTTCTCTGTGCCCACAGCAATCATTTGTCCGCCGTTAATCCACGGCATTAGTAAAGGACCCATCAGGGTCAATAGTATCCAGATTCCAATGCTTACTGCTGCGATGGTCAAGCGGGAAAGAGGGTTCCAAGTTGAGAAGGGAGAAAACTTTTGGGATGGTAAGCATGCCTAAACATACTACTCCAAAGAGAAAAGAATCCTGACAAGCTATAGCCATTCATGTTGACGATGTGTCGGACGCAATCATTCTGCTGGCTGAGGAGGGATTGAAACCACGAGGTGGAAATGCCCAATGGGGAGATGAGGGATATTACTTTGCTGAAGCAGAAGAAATCGTAATTCAACCTCTTCCGGAAAAGCCAAGATCATACCGCTAATTCCACTGTAGCAATGGGGTAGTATTGCTGTC
Source organism: Hymenoscyphus fraxineus (assembly GCA_900184765.1). NCBI lineage: Eukaryota > Fungi > Ascomycota > Leotiomycetes > Helotiales > Helotiaceae > Hymenoscyphus > Hymenoscyphus fraxineus. The sequence continues at coordinate 2,499,257 of LT855422.1, forward strand.
GCGGTCACAAAGGCCCTCTACGAAGAAGGAGCTCTCAAGAGTGGGGATGTCGACTCGATCTCGATAGAGGATGCCACTCAGCAGCATCCGTATGCTTCGATCCTTTGGGGAGGCAACTGCAGAAGTCGGGCTGACCGTCTCCATGCTCTCGGATGGGAGGCGAAGGCACCCAATGTCTTGCAAAGTGTGCCTGAGATGGTTGCTGAAAGCCTTAAGAGCATGTAAGGAAACTCTACTGAGATGCAACCAAATATAGGAGGATCCGAAAAGATTGACTGCAGATAGATGTGCCCTAAATAATATATAGAATAAGATTGGATGGTAGCACCCAAGTTTGTTCTGCGTGAGAGCTGCTTCCACTAATCATGCGAACTATCGTCGTTTTTGTATTCTGATCGTCAGCAATATACCTGGATGATTGTGGGTATCGCGACTAATCGTAGTGGAGGAGTTCAATACCAGCGTCTTTTTTCCCATCACTTGATTTCAACCAATTCTCGATATCCCCGCGATCCCGTCACATCACAATTTGTCATGAAACCCCTCGATGTTGGCAGTGGGGTGTTGGAGGGAGCGGGAGCCCATGGAATTACTTGGTGCCGAAAAAGCGAGATGAAATGCGACCGCTCGTGGCCGTGTTCTGAATGTACGAAGTACGCGCTCAAGGCATCTCTGCGCATACGAGTGCGATATCACCGTCGGCCCGTAAATCAATTGAGGTTAGGGTTACTAAGCTACAATGATGACTGCAGGGGGTGGGAACCCTGAAAGCTTGGACCAACGGGCAGCCAACCCCAACGTCCCCTGTGTCTCTCCATTGACAACGAGATCCTTTCTTATAAGGATTGCTGAATAAGCTTAAATAAGCCACCTCGCCATCACTTGAGCATAGTATATCTTCTGTTTTGGTAGCTTCGTTGAATGTGCCTGATGTGCCTGTAGGGTGATGTGCCTGTAGGGCACATGTTGTTTGAAGAAGGTTATACTTCTTACCATGATTCGCACTTCCGCCCAAGCTTGAGTCCCCAAGTAAGTCGAGAGGATTTTACCTTTTGCTTCAACAGAGCCCCTTTTGAAGAAGACTACATTGTTCTCAATTCGCTTCAAAAGTGGTTTGTCAAATTCTTGCTGAAACTCGGAAATTGATATGTCTTCCTAAAGAGGTGTCCTCCTTTTGAAGTTTTGTCCTATTCAAATTTTCGTCTTGTGAAGCCTTTGAGATGTGACCAAAACAATGAGATGCTAACAGTACTTCAGACTGAAGAATTAAGACTTCTCTTTAATCCCCCATCGTCACTTCCAAATTCGTGGCCATGGCCATGTTTAACATAACCCGACATCCCTCAAAACCCGCTTTTGACGCATCTCACAATTGAAGAAAGCAAAAGGCTTTGCAGCCACTTTTGCCAAGCTGTTCATCTCACAAGGATCTTCCATCAAGCTTTGTTTATTAAAGAACTGGATCAATACCGTTGTGTTACGGTACCGCAGTACATTTGGATTACCACAAGGACTCAAGGCTCTGCTATTTAACATCTACTTGTTGACCCTCAAGCAAGGTACATAAAATATTCTCAACACCAAAGTATGAAGTCTTAGCTCGTTTCCAGCATTCAGCTCAAGCCGCACTGACAAATATTAATGATACGAAGGCAAAAACCATTTTTGGCATAACAGCATTACTACATTACGTTGTATGCCTTTAATCCCTTCCCCCTGACCACCGCGAAGATATCTACAGACGTTTCTCTTCCAACAAAAGCTTTGTAAAGATGCCGTATCTCTACTGGAAATAATAGCAAACGTAGCAAGAAACATGGGCATCCATTGCGCACCCCTTTCCCCTTTTCCCCATGGGTCCGCAATATCAGAAGATGTTGGTGGACTGATATTCCGAGTCTACTATTTATGCCTCAGGTTATATTAGACCTACCCAGGGGCTAGCCCTAGGTATCTAATATAACCTTAATCCTATACCTAGCTCTCTTTTCTCTTTAGTTGTATATTCATATATTTCGAATACTCTTTTTATTGTTAATTCCTAAGTGCTATTCTATATAAACCTCTAACAGGTTATAAGCCCGGCGCTAATAGGTGCTTAGTTTTAATAATAGCTGTTTTAAAGATAGTAGGACCTTTTTAAACCTCTCGTTACTATAACTCGCGATATTATATAACCTATTTTAATAGCGGACTATATCTAATAGTATAGTACTACAATTATATTAAGATATAGCGGATCCTACGAATTCTTTCGCTAGATTAAAGAAAGTTAGATAATCGAATTCTATAATACAAAACCTTAATATTCTAGGTTCTTTTTAGAACGATTTACTAGGAGATTTACTACCTATAGTCTTTACTTCTAGACGTTCTTAAAGCCTAAATAAATTAACTTAACCCTTCTTAAATTAAAGGAGATTATAAGGAACCTCTTAGGTATAATACCCTAAGCTTCTATAGTTATAACAATTATACGATCTACTAGAAACCTGCTTATAAGTAAGGTTAAAGGGTCCTTTAAATATATAATACTACTAATCTATAATAAAGTTAGAGTTTTCGCTAATAAAGCTTAATCTAGTAAATTCTTTAAAAGTATCTACTTTAAGATATATAAACTATAATTTACCCTAAGAAGTAAATAGTAGTAACTAATTAGAATCCGAGCTAAGCGAGGATCTATTAAATTTACTACTACTATTACCTACTCGTTAACTATTCTACTAATCTAATCGTAGCCGCGAACCCTTATACGATCCGGACCTAGATCTACTAATATTTGTATTTAGAGATAATATAGAGGGCTTAAATAGCTCTTTAGGCGGTAGGAGTACTCTACTACTACCTAGTAGGCTTCGGTTAAAAGGAGAATATAATTATCTACTATAGAAGGATAAAATACTACGCCTAGCTTATTAATACTAGCTTTAACTATTTCTCCTAGGTAAAGTTAAGGTACCGAAGTATATTAACTACTAGGACCTATAGCTAGGAGAAACTAAGGAGCAAGTAAAAACATAGGCCGAATATAATAAGTATAAGGCTAAGGCTTACTTAATAATTACAAATAATATTAAAGCTATATCTAGTAAGGTTATTAAGACTCTTAATTCCGCTAAATTAGCGTAGGATACTCTTAAATAAAAGTACTCTAGTAAGGGCGAAGTTCTAGTATTTAACTCGATACTTAAATATATAGATAACTTATATAAAAAGTATAATAATTTAGAATAATTTATTAATAGTTTTAATAACGTAAAGCGTTGCCTTAAAAACCTAGAGTTAACCGATATTAAAAAGTAGTATATATTACTTTTTTTATATACTCTTATATAATCTTTTCTAGTCTAGGTTATATAAAAGTATACCGAATTATATAGTACTAAACCTCTAACTCTCGACTAACTTATCTTAGATATTATAGACAAGGTACGTCTAAAAGATACTTCTACTAAACAACTTCTCTTCGGCTATCGAGATTAATAATAAAAAGAGGGTGCTAATAATACCGACAAAAAGATATGTCCTTACTATAAAAAGCTAGTCCTATATAAGCCTAAGGAGTGTTTCTCTCTTTCTAAAAATAAGGCTAAAAAAGAGAAGTAGTTTAAGAAGTTCGGAAAGATAGACGGTAAGTTAACTAACGAATTAAAGGACAAGGACACTAAGGATATAAAGGATACCTTTAGATATTATAGCCTTAATATAGCGAATATCGCTAAAATAATAAAGCTCGATTTAAGTATAATTACGGCCTTCGTACATAGATCTAAACCCTAAGGTAAACGCTTTAGATATAATACCGGCGTAGACCTTTATATTACCTATAATAAATATTACTTTAAAGATAACTTCTACAAAGAATATCTAGGATCTATTAAAACTATTAGTAGAACTACTAAGATTTAGGGAGTTAGTACTATAATCTTACAGGTTCGTACTAGATCTAGAAGTAAGGATTACTACAAGATTAGACTAAAGAATATACTTTATATTCCTAATAGTAGTGTAAACCTGTTTAGCGGTCGAATATTTATTAATACTAGAGGAGTTATAAATAAGGATAAACTTTAGTATAGAAAGACTAGTAAGATATTCTCCTTATTAGATAAGGATTTTTGCCTTCTTAAACTTCTAAATATCTATTTATTATATAATAATTTATAGGCGTATATAAGTAAGAGAATTAAGTATAATACTATTACTGATTCTATTAAAACCTTAGAGTTAATAGATAGTATAGAAGAATACGCTATTGATTTAACTAACTAGGAGGTTAGTTTTACTACCTCTACTAATAAGATTAATAGTATCGACCTTCGTTTATATCCCGCTAGCCTAGAGGGTACTAAAATACCTATAATTATTATATATTACTATTATTTTAGATACCTAGGATTAGATAACTATAGGAAGATATAAAAACTTGTTAAGGGTATAGAATTTAAGGAATTACTAGAGCTATAATAAGGAGAGATTATATATAATCCGTATAAACTTAGAAAACCTATACGTTATAGACCTAAAACTATATAAGCTAGAGTAACTAAGGTATTTAAACGTATTTATAGGAATATTATATAAATTAAACCTATAACCTATAAAGGTTTTAATTATATTACGTTACTTACTAACAAAGCCTCTAAGTAAAGATAGGTTTATCTATCTAAGATAAAGGGTAAGGCCTAGGACTACTTAAAATTATTAGATTAAGAAGCCTTAATATAATATAATTACTACGTTAAATATTAGCGATTAGATAGTAGGAAAGAATACTTAGTTAATAAGATTTATAATTATACTAGAGACTTTAGAATAAAGCTTAAAATTATAATACTACGCTTACTAGAGTAGAATAGTATTTCTAAGCGTGCTATTCGTACTTTTATTAAACGTTTATATATAATAGTTATTAATTAAAATATTCTCCGATTCCTCTAGGGAGAGGTATTATAAGCCCTTATTAAAACCTATAATATAATAGCCACTTATACTCTCGTTAACAAAACTTTATATAAAGCCTTTTATAATTAATTTCGTCCTAATTAGGATAATAGACCTAACGTCTCGCACTTACGAGTACTAGGCTATAAAACCTTTATATTTATACTAAAGGAGGATAGAGTAGTTAGCGAGAAACTCGAACCCCGAGCCCGTAAGAGTATCTTAGTAGGCTACGAGAGTAATAGAATTTAGTAAGTCTAGGTACCTTTATTATACCGTGTTATATAAAGCTCTAACGTCCGATTCGACGAAGGAGGCTATATCTCTAGGTATAGTAATAGAGATACCGAATCTCTTATTAGGGGTAATACTCTAGATAAGGATTATTTAGTATCTTGTCTAGAGGATTTAAGTTAAGATATTAATAATTTTATAAAGAATTTATTTAATAACTCTAAATTAAATAACCCTAAAAGTAAAAGTAAGGCTAAGGAACTTCTACCTTAAAATAAGCTATAACTAAGAAAAGTCTAGCTATTTATACTACTCGATTAGTAGGTTAATACGTAAAGATTATAGCCTAGTAATATTAACTTTATAGCTAGCGCTAAACTTACTACTAAACATATCTACGCCGCTATTTAGAGCAAGGGTATTTAGGTATCCGACGATCTATAGACCCTTAAGGAGATATTATAAAGTGAAAACTCTACTAATTAGAAGTAAGCTATACGAAAAGAGATAGACTCTCTAGCTAGTAAAAATACATAGAACCTAGCTATAAGATACTAAATCCTAAATAACTAAAAGGTACTTAGTAGTAAGTTCGTCTTTAAGATAAAACATAATATTAATAGCTCTATTTCAAAGTATAAAGCCCGCTAGGTTATATAGGGTTTCTAGTAAGAATATAAGGTTAATTACTATAATACCTTTATAAGAGTTTATAAAACTACTTTATAGCGTACAGTTCTAGTCCTTATAGTAATATTAGACCTTAAAATTAAGTAAATAGATATAATTACCGCGTTCCTTAATAGAGATATTAATAGTAAGGTCTATTATAAACTACCTCCTAGATAGACCGAAAACAGTATTAAAGTAAACACTAAGAAGTTCGTAGCTAAATTAAATAAGAGTTTATATAGACTAAAACAATCCCTACGTTTATAGTAAGAGAAACTCCGCTAGAGCCTTAAGGAGCTTAGATTTAATCTACTTGTTATAGATTACTACGTATATACTAATAATACTATAGGCTTTATTATCTATACGTATATTAACGACTTTCTAATAGTTAGAAAGAAAGATACTTAATTATTAAAGCTTAAGGACAATCTATATTAAAAGTTTTAAATAGAGGATTTAGGCCCCGCTAAATACTTTCTTAGTATTAGAATTATAAGAGATCGAGCCTAGCGTAAATTATACTTATACTAGGATGCCTATATTAATAAGGTATTAAAGAAGTTTAATATAGAGAACTATAACCCTATTATTACTCCTCTCTTACTAGGCAAATAGAAGAATATAGTACTAAATAAGAAATAAGCTCTTAAGGAAAATATCTAATCCTACTAATTAATTATAGGATCGGAGAACTATACTACTATACTTACTTGTCCTAATATCTTATTTGCTATCTCTATATTATTAAAATTCCTAATTAATCTGTTATAACACTATATACGAGCCGCTAGGCACTTACTTCGATATTTACGCGGTACGAAGTACCTGGCGATTGTTTATAGTAGTATCGAACTATCTAATTAGGAGCTATAATTAGAAGGTTTTATAGATATAAACTATAACGGATGCCCGTATTTAGGTAAGTCTACGTCTAGATACCTTTTTAAGCTTAGTAGTAGTATTATTTTATATTAATTAAAGAAGTAAATATATACTACTTTATACTTAATTAAATTAGAGTTTTATAGTATTACAGAGGCTCTTAAAGAGATAATTTAGCTACGCTACCTTCTTAAATAACTCGGTTATAATAAACAAGACATATAACAAGTATAACTGTTTAGTAACTGTTAAGGGGCTCTCTAAATCGCCGAAAACCTAGAATTATACTAACATATAAAATACTTTATTTATAACTACTAATTTATTAGAGAGCAAGTAAGCAAAGGTATTATAGAATTATTTTATATACCTAGTATAGAGATACTAGCCGACGGTTTAACTAAGGGCCTGGTAGGACCGAAATACAAGGCTTTTGTAAGATTATTAGGGTTGTTAGAACTTCCTAATTAGGCAAGTTAAATTACTAGATAAAGAGTTTTTAATAAGGCTATTATATACTCTAAATAGGGGGTGTGTTGGTGGACTAATATTCCGAGTCTACTATTTATACCTTAGGTTATATTAGACCTACCTAGGGGCTAGCCCTAGGTATCTAATATAACCTCAATCCTGTACCTAGCTCTCTTTTCTCTTTAGTTACATATTCACATATTTCGAATACTCCTTTTATTGTTGATTCCTAAGTGCCATTCCACATAAACCTCCAACAGAAGAAAAATCTCAAACTACATTTGCTGTCTCGACGGTCACGCACGCAATCAAATCTTACGGCACAGAATCATGTCTCCCATCCAAAGACGGTTCCAAAGCCCCACAAAATGCCAATGATCACGATTGGCATGCAAGTCGATTCGCCAAGCCAACATCCAACCCTGCGGACGACGACAGGGTCAAGGAAATATGACGTTTGTGCTAGTCTACCGAGCGATATTAGATTGTATCTGCTAATTAGCAGATATTGAAACTATGGAATTTGAGAAGAGAGAGGATGTGATCAGACGAAGGGAATCTCGTCATGGTGAAGTATCTTAAAGATATGGATAATAGTAACCTATTATATACTGTCATCCTTGCCCCTCTAGAATTAAAACTTGTATCTTTGCGTCTATTAATAGCGTTCGGCATCTGGAATTCCATTCTATTCCAAGACCCTCCTATGGAATATTCTATTCTAAATAGTATAAGTGTTACAATATTCCATTCTAAAGGATGGGATATTTGGTATTCCAGTTGGAACTCTCACGTGACCCGTAAAAAGGTAGTTCCGTTCCGAGCGACCAATAGGAACCCTAGTCTTAGCCTTAGTACTCTATGAATATTTGAGAATCGTATCTATACTATTAATACTATAATAATAATATTACGATATTACTACTATAAATCTTATATCTAGAACGTATAAAAGAGCCTTAAATATATATATTTATACCTTTTATAATATATATACTCCTAGACTACTAGTAGTATAAATATAATTAAACTGCTTAGACTTACTTTAGTTATATGTAGGAGACGATAATAATTAGTTAGGTATAGGTAAAAATCACAATTTTAGTCCTTACTTTATAATAAATAGAGCTCCCTTATTAGTTAAATAGTTATATATATATTATTTAGAATTCTAAATTCTAAGGCCTTATCCTTTAAAATATACCATTCTAAATTAAAGGGCCTTGAGAATATTCTACCTTAGAATAGGATGTTAGAATCCGTAGAATCGTATTCCAAGTGCCGAACGCTGTCTACCAACCCGCCACCATCAGACAGAAAAACACCGCTCGCATATCATAGAGAATGGTTACTACCAATAAGTCCACCCCATCACCTCACACTTCCAACTCTAATTCATAAACCAGAGTCTTCATACCAACATCCAGCCTCCTAGAAGCGCAACAAAGCTATATCACCACTTTCAGAACCCTGAACTGGGAATGGATCTTCGTCTCACAAATCCCCTGGCTCGCTCTTGCGATCGCTGGCGCGGAAATTCCACATGTAGAGAGGGAGCTTGATAAAGTCAGGAGAACAAAGGTGGCAGAGTACTTTTTTGAAATCTATGAGAGCGGCGACATGCCGGTCAAGGAAACGCGAATGTAGGTGGGTGCGAGGGAGTTGAGAGATACTATGGAAAGTCAAACTTTTGGTGAGAAGAGTGCAGTAGAACAGGTCGGATTTGGAATGGGGGATGAGGGGATCTGTGGGGATGATTTGATGGTTGACTTTGGATACGGGTTGGGAATTGGGGATTCTGTCTTTGATAGGAGGTTCGCGTGGTCATTTCACTTCTGAGGCTAGGTATGGGCGGAACAACTCTTAGCTCACGTTAAATCACGGTATAGTTGTCTTTTTTCTGGGCCCCCATGTGATATATGTCGCATCGGTATACTGTTCGGTTTCTAACCGAGAGTCCCCTTTGGCGATGTTAGCAGTACCAGATCGTCCTGTTGATTTCAACCTTAAAGTTAAACTTTTGTTAGTCCAAGTATTCGCAGAAATAGAAGCTTGAAGCAAAGTTCCTAGCCCTGGGTTCCAGTAATCGCTCCGTGCCCGAAATCAACACGTCAAACAAGTTCACTCAGAACGGTCTTGCGTGTATTTAGACATTTGTGATATTTAGAAATTGACTATAAGCTTAACCCTAAGTACACGTACAGTACAGCCTTGTTCGTGGTTCCAAGGAGTTGAATCTTGAAAAGCGTGCTTTTTATATATTGTCGTTCGTGCCTATAGTTTAGCTGAAAGACCACGGCAGTAAAGGATTACGGGTATAAGAGTAATACTATACTCTTACTCGACTATCCCCTTACCCTTTTGTTTCCTTTATAATAACTAGAATATAGTAGTAAGCGTACTTTAGTAAAGGAAAAAAAAGAAAGAAAGTAAAAAAAAAAAAAAAAAAGAAAAAAGGTAAGAAGAAAAGAATTTAAAGCTCTTATTTACTACTTAATAAATGAACTTTTTCACTCGATTAACAAAAGTTATATAGTATATATAGTATTTACTAAGAATTAGGTTATTTAAAATTTCTATATAAATTTTTACAATAGTTATTTTAGTAAAGATATTATAATTAACTATAAACTACCTTTTACTATTTAATAAATACTATAAGTATTAGCTAGCTAATTACCTCAATACTAAGAACCCTCGAAGTAGGTACTAAAAAGGAAACTGTCTAAATTTAATAAGAGGGAGTAAACCTAGAAATTATAGATAAATAATAAGAAAGTTTAGAAAGAATAGTTAGTTATATTTAAGGCTATCGAGCTAGCTACTAGGAAAGGTAAGAGAGTAAATGTAGTATATATACCCTCTTTATAGTCTAACTATTAACCTAAATTCTAGTATAGTAGGTATGTTTTACTAGTATCCTTGAATTATTCTTTGTGAATTATAATCGATCTATTATTTTATGTCTTGTAATTTTATTCATTCTATAGAACGAGTATTTCTTTTTCTTTTGATTCTCATTAGTAATCTAGAAAAGATATTAGTGCGCAGGGTTAAATCATCATATAATGCCAGATAGTAATAACCGTGCTAGGCTTATATAGATTATAATCAGTTTCTTTCTTAGATCTACTTCTTATGTTAGTCCAAGGGTCTTAGTAAAAAATTGCAAGACTTAGGCCGAGGGCTTCTTTACGGCCGGTGGGAAAATATTCTGGGAGGCGAGGGAGAGAACAGAACACTCCATGTATGAAGTTTTATGTGTGTTTGATATTAGAGTTACGATGACAACTACAAACAAGCAAATTTCATCTACTTCGCACTATACCAGAAGTCGGGAAGCACAGACCCACAAGTGCGCCGTTACAAATTAAGCTTCCCGCTGTCATCTGTCAATCTGTTTCATCTCAAGTTTAAACTGAGTACAGAGTACTGACCCAGAACTTATGATGCTCCATCTCCTCGCTAGCTTCTGAACATCGATGGAGGAAAGACTGCATCATATACGCAACTCTGTTTGTTTTAAAATGAAGTACAATCACAACTATAAACCCCAATAATGTGAATAGATGATGAAAATATTTTGAATTACTAAGATTAAAAGAGGCGAGGCCTTGCACAGCTCACACCACCCCTTACAAATCCCGGAAAGGAACATCATGTATATTAGAAACCAATGTGATCCTACACATTCCAACCCCCAAGATAAATTCGACCCCAAGAAACCAATTACTTCCGCCGTGTTATGATGCGAATGGCGATACCGACTCTTTATCCCCCAATAATTTACTCTTCCTTCTTGGGCTCCTTTTCGGCCTTGTCAGCCTTCTTGGCCTCCTTCTTGGCTTCCTTGTCAGCTCCCTTGTCGCCGGCCTTCTTCTCAGGCTCCTTAGCAGCGTCCTCACCAGCCTCCTTTTCGGCACCAGCCTCCTTTTCGCCGCCGGCCTTCTTAGCAGGCTCCTTAGCACCGTCCTCACCGGCCTTCTTCGCAGGCTCGGTACCAGGCTCTCCAGGTCTTCTAGCACCTTCTCCGTTAGGGCCTACGGGCTTCTTGTCCTTGGTCGTCTTTCTGTCCTCATTGGTAGCAGTGGCGAACTCAAGTTTAGTGCATGGCTTGCCGGCGTTTGCCTTGTCGGTGGCAATGTTGGTGGCAAGCTTCTTCTCTTCCACGCCCATCTTTTCGGAGACATCTTCTCCTTGAGCAGTGCGAGCTTTCAAAGACAGGATGGTTGCTGTGAGTTTCAAGACCTTGTTCTTGGTTTTACCGCACTAAGGTTCATATTAGCGAATGTTATATAAATGGAGCAGATTACTACTTACTGCGAGGCCTTCCTTCTCGGGCCCGGTGGCTTTTTCGAGGGCTGGGTTGAATGCTAGAATCTCAGCGTCGTTGCACATGCCGTTGACGGCCTGGAGGAACAAAATATCCTCTTTTGAGACGGCAGCAAAATCTGTTCCAACAGGCAACTTGGCGAGTGCCTCAGCTTCGGCGTCTCCACCGACACCACCACTGATGGAGATTTCGTCATATGTGGAAACCGGGCCCAGGGCTCTGGCGAGCAAAGTTCTGGCGACAAAACTGCTGGAAGGGCGAACAGTTGATGGAGCAGCAACGGAGAGGGAGGCAAATGCCAAAACGAGAGCAGGTGTGAAATGCATGATGAGTGTGGGGTTTGTATTGAAAAAAGATCAAAAGAGTGGCTTGAAGTAAGTTTTCTAATGAACAGCGCGGCTGTGTGGTTGGGAATTGAAAAAATCGAAATTGAACAGCACAGCTGTTTTTGGGAGAAGGTAATGTGAGGATTGAAAGAAAGTGATTGGAATGAAGAAAAGAAAATTTACTGGATGAACAATGACATGTTCTTATAGAATACTCGTTCAGGTGATGTGAACGTCCAAGAGGATGCCAAGTGTGTTACAACCTCTTAGCTCTATGACTTTGGAAAGCTCTTCCCAGTCGTTACTCCCATCCACCCCACTGGCTTCAAAGGTTATTCCTCTGTAGAAGTAAATTTACGGTACAAGCGCTCGGAGTAAAGGGGAGGGTTATTCCTCTCTTTTGAGAGGCTTAGGACTTCGCTTTTCGCTTTCTTTCCTAACGACTCTTGAACGCAGATATCCAAACTTTGGGCCAAATAGCAAAATGACGTTGGTATGGTCGCCACTTCACTCAGCAGATTGCAAAGCGTATTGCTACGAAGTAGGTGAGTGAGGAGGGCTTGTAAAACGTCTCAATTTCCACGTGGAAGTTGGGATTGCGAGACCAGAATGGAAACTGCCAACTGTCTTGATCCAGTAGGTGATCCTGGCCGATTGTATCCATGACATTCAAAGGTGGGTCCCGAAAATAACGAAAATAACGGGTGAACATGCTGAAAAAGGTGTAAGCGTAAGCGGCCATCTGAAACTATGTTGGACCGTAAATCACTCAGCGCCAACCCTTGGCCGCAACGTCAGGTCTCGAAGGCGCACAGCTTCTACCACTTCTACCACCACTACTGCTCCTTCTCTCTTATACTCGATACACCCCGCGCAGGATAGAGGAAAAACGATCCTTTGATATAGAACAACAAGGTGGAAAAAGAGCGCTACAAAGGTTGTCAAAAGGCCGCTTAGACAACCACTAACGCTACCACCAGCGACAAGCCTCTCGCACCCTCTACTGAAGTGCTGCTTTGATACTTGGCACATCCTGATTAGGTATAGTGGCGCCACGGCCCGCTTAAAGACCGCTTAAAGCCCGGTTAAGCCCCGTACCAAGCCTGGGCGTTGAGTGATTTACGGTTCAAGGGTCCAAGGGATACCCTTGAGCGAACCACCGCAATTGGCCCATTCCCAATGTTCGTGAACCCCGAAAAAGGGGAGACCAAAAGAAATTTCCTGGGCACCCTTTGGTACCCGGTAGGGGCTGCGCCAAAGTTACAATTACACGTTCTCCTCCACACTCAGCCAATAATCAGTGGAGGTATTGGGAGATGGAGCCGTACCACAGTCCTTGCATCTCGGTAAATCTCGGTAACTAGCCGCCACCTGATTTACCGCTGGAACAATCTGGCGCGGCGGGTTTACAGGAAAAAGCTTATTTCTTCGTCCCAGGCCTAACAAATGTTAAAGTTATTGAGCGTGCTGACCCTGTGTTGTAATGAAAAGTCCCCTGTACGGAGCGTATACCCACTAAAGAATAACATTTGTTATGCCTGGGACGAAGTAACAATAAGACCCTCGGACTATTGCTCCTGAGTTTTGACGGTATCTTGGCGTCTAGAAGTAGAAGTACAAGTCAGGAATACTCGAGTACGGAGCGGAGGGAGATTTTCTGGAACATGCGCTTAGAATCCTGACTTGTCGGACATTCGCATTTGAAATCTTTTCGTAGAAATGCGAGGTGTTGCAGTATTTTCAACAGCTCATCCCAACTCGAAACGCAAATTTGAGGCCCAGTTCGTAAGATCACCCTCTCAAGACTCAATTACGGAGGTATAGCGGCTAAGTCTTGTCACTCCTGTACCCCTGTCACTTAACTTCAAGGGTTTATAACACAACAGCAAGCAACTAAATGAAAGTGGCTCAAAAAGAGAAGATAATAGAGCAGTATTTATGAACAATACCAGTCTTGAAACGAAGTTTTTCGAGTATAGTTTGCTCAAGTAATTATAAGTTGAAAAAAAGTGACAGGGGTATAGGGGTAACCATACTTAACCGCTATACCTCCGTACTCTCAAGAACAGAGTCATGGTGCCACACTCTCCAAAACGGGCAAGCAGAACCTGCACAGCTAGTGAAACGTAAAATCCAAACCTTTTAGTCAGACTTTCGCATTGTAATAGACAGTAGTGGGCTCACCTACCTTTTAATTTTACTTGAACTCGTACCTCGAACGTTGTAGCCAGCTCTGGTCCCCAACTTACGATGTTTGCAGGTGTGTTCTACCTGTACTAGTTGTTAAGCGCTCTCCTAAAGTACGAGTATGTCGATCTTATCGAATGATGGAACCTGTGGCTGAAGTAGAATAGTTCTTTATCAATCTCAGTACAGGAAAACCTCCATACAAGGATATGGTAGCTCGGGGGCACGGGGCAAGTTTCCTAAGGCTCTGTTTACTCAGATTGTTAGACCTCCATATCGTCCTGATTTAGTGTGCCAAGTGTCTACTATTCTCGATTTAGTTGTATTCCGAGTCCTTAAATTAGTACTCTACTCTAAGTAAATATAACAATAATATTGCGGGGCCATATCCTGTAGATTACTTATTTAATCTACTCGATATAGCCCTATAATATCGCTTTAGTAGTAAAAGTAAAAATAACCTCTAGAGGTTGTTTTCGTCTTTAATATTATACTAAGACTAGCCTATAACGAGTATATCCTACCTTATTTTAGACCCTATTTAACAACTATAGATATTAACGATATTACGTAAGACGAGATTATAGAGGAGGAGATAGTAATTCTTAGTATAGTATTCAGTATTCTTAAAAGCGACAATAAGTTAAAGGTACTTATTACGCTACTAAAATTAGCTAGTAAACGTATGTACACCGGTTGTAGCGGTACTAAGTACGTAAAGGAGTTACTAGAAACTGCTTACCCTCGACGAGTACAACAGGTTATTCGCATGTTAATTAAGACTTTTTATAAGCTTCGTGATTAGCTCGTATAGTATAGTGGTTTGAAAGAAAGGCGGTCGACGTATAAGGGTGTAGAACGATATATGTCGGTAGAAGAAAAGATTATTATCTTTATATATATAGCTACTAAATCGAACTCGAATCGCGATACCTAGGAAGCGTTCTAGTACTTAGGACGGACTATCTATAGGTAATTTTTTTACTATAAAACTGGCCTAAATACTTATATTAATAGAGTATTCTATAAGGTCCTTAACTTGTTAATACTCCTATATCTATATATCGTCTAACTTCCGAATAGTAGTATTCTCACGTTCTATTTTATTACCTAAAACCCTTGATATATACTATATTTCAAGGACTATTTAGGTGCCTTAGATAGGACTTATATTAGCATGTATATACTATCGAATATATAAGCGGTATATTATAATCGAAAGGGTACTTTATCGTAGAACGTACTCGCGGTTTATAACTTCGAAAAAGCGTTTATATATCTCCTACTAGGGTAGGAAGGGTTGGCACATAATAGACGAGTACTCTAGGACGCTATAGTAAGGTATAGATTCGTAATACCGAAGGGTAAATACTACCTAGGAGATACCAGATATAGTAATTCGAGGTTTGTAATATCGCTATATTAAGGGGTACGATACTACCTACAAGAATAGAGATTAGCAGATTAAAAGCCCTAGAACACCTAGGAGCTCTTTAATTTATATTATACGTCTTTGAGGAGTATAATCAAGTATATCTTCGGTATAGTAAAGCGTAAGTTTAGGATCCTAGGCTATATAACAGAGTACTCGATTAATACGTAAATCCACCTTGTCCTAGCCGTTTGTACTCTATATAACTTTATCTTATTCTAGGAGGGCACGGACTATATATTTAATAATAGCAATAATAATAAAGCCGAATTAGATCGAAGGGATAAGGAGGAAAGGCTAGCAGATACAATTAAGGGTACGAGAGTTAGATAGAGGAGTAATAGTAAAGAGATAGATACGTTACAAGATATAATTACGGCTTAAATATAGGTGGATTACCTGGCATACCTAGGACTTTAGCGTACTTTTTGGCTTTTAGCTTAGGAAACTATTTTAGTTTCGTTGCCATATAAATTTATATGGCGAACTTACGAATATATTTGCTATAATCTAATGAATGGAAGGTCGCTAAGCGACTGTATTACCACCTGTAACCCCTTACTCCTGCCCCTCACCTACTACTCCTACTACACCCTCCACCACATTTAACACCGAAATACCAACTTCACGCCTTAAAAGGAGGTCTCTTAACACTCCGCTACGTCTTCCAATAAACTCAGTTGAGTTCCTACTATTTACGAGCTAAGTATATACTAAATCCTAGTCCTTAAACGATATACGAGCGTCTCTGTACTTATGATTAAATACGGCTATTGTACGCTCCTAGGGAGTACTACGAGTCTTAGCGAGTCGATTTACAGCCGCGGCAAGAGATACTATAACTCCTCGATCTTTCCTACTTATTTTGCGGGTACGAGACTTCGAAGTAGACTTGTCTTACCTAGATATAGCGTCTAAGACGTCTAATTGTCTACCGCGACGTCGATTAGCTACAATAGATACGGGGTCCTTGATAAGAGAATCGAGTAGTATAGCTCCGGTTCTAGTAGTAATGACGTAATCATACAACTCTTCGAGGATATTGATATACTAAAGGGTATTGTTTTTATACTATTTAACTAACGGGCGGACCTTAATAATATCTCTCTAGGCTTGTTTAGGGGTAGTTATCAATTAATTAACTCGATCCTACCCAAATCCCGACTACTCCTTTAAGAATCGAAAGTCCTTATACAAAGTCTTATATGTATTCTCCTTTGATTTATACTTATCGACCGTTATATTAAGTAGAGCTCCACTATACAATTCGCGGATACATAGGATAACTAAATTATACTAGGCCTCCTTCTTCTATCTACTATTAGCCCTTTTACTAGTTCTTAACGCTTTAAGCAATTAAAGGAATAAGGTATGCTTTATCTCCTTTGTCTAATGCAATTATAATATAAGAGGAGTAACAGCATTTAGGGTTACCTAGACCGGAATAAAAGTCGATAGGGCCGGAGTAGCTAGAACAGGTACAACTTCTTGTAGAAGTGGCTAGTATTCGCCTACAACTTCCTGGTTAGTACCAAAGATAATCCTCTAGCTAGAGGCTTGTAATACTATATCTGCTAGGGTAGATAGAGCGTTCGATTCGGTTACTTACGGTTGCGAAGGTTTAGGTAGTACGGACAGTATACTATCAACTATAACAATTAAAGCACCCGGAATCGAGTTTATAATCGATTCCACCGTCTCCTTTAGAGGAATCGATCTTGCGGATTATCTTAGTAGTATTTTAGATTAAAAAGAAGAAGAAATAACAGTTAGTTAACTTCTTAATATCTTATAGGAAAACAGGCATATTAGACCGGATTATATACTAATTTCTTTAAAAAAACAGGCTCCTTTACTACTCTTTTACCTTATAAAACAACGTTATAAAATCCCAAATTATTACTAATATATTGTTATTTGATATAGTAAAGTTCTTAAATTAAGGCTAGTAAGACATACGATTCTTCTATATCTTTCGCCACATCTATAAATTCGTACCTAAAATCGAGGGTATAATAGAACGCGGGGAAAAAACTAGTGTAAACTTAGTACAAGGATGGAGCTATACTATACCTGTTTTATATAATATTATTAATTAATATACTATAGATACGGTAGATTAAACCCACACGATATCGAGATAAAATATTATCTCAAATAGGCGTAGTTTACTTAGCATATTAAGTCCTAACATTCTGAGTAAACAGAGCCTAAGGTTATAACCGAGGTTATCCTGATCTCCTATACCGGGCGGCGTAACTCTTAACCAGGATTAAGTACCCTCGCGTAGAATTCTTTTAACGTATGATTTCAAGTTAATTCTGACAACTTAGCACTGCCAAGCTATTAATTGCACTGAATTTTAGTAAGGAGATATATAGTTACAAGACTAGAACGTGACTAGAATATAACTATATATTTCTAATACTATATCTATTAAATAAGTAAAATATAAATACTTCTCTTAATATTATAACTAAATCTAAATTAGGATTAGAAAAGAACTTATTTAGCTTTAGCTATTCTTTATAATAGAAGACGTCGAAAGCCTTAGTATAAATCTATATATTATTTTTCTACCTAGGTTAGTACGTTCTTAACCTACTTTCGAGTTATACCGGGTAATATAGGAGCTATTAAGGGTCTTAGTATAGGCGATAATAAGGTTATATATTTAAGTACTAGGAATATATAGTATAAAGTCTAGTACTATTAGTAGTATATATAAGAGCTCTTAAATTCCTATTAGTAAAGTTCTTTTTTATACTAAAAATATATAGAATTTACTTAAATCTAAGAGAATTACTAATTAAATTACTAGAATTCTAGTTTCTAAGAATATAAGTATTATATTAAGCTAATATCCCTTATAGACGGTAATAATCCTCTATTAGGGTATAGAGAGTAATAGGTAGAAGGTAGGTTAAATAGTATATATTAGACTAAGAAGAGGAAGGTAGTTATACCTAAGGCTTATATATATATACCCCGCGGCTATTATATACTACGCGTTACCTAATCTAGACTAGTTATAATTATACTCTAGTAACCTTATATATAGATTTCCTTAATATATTATAATATATTTATATAGTATATTTACGTAATATTTCGAGCTATATATATACCCGGAATCTATATAGTAGATATATTATTATATTATATACTACTACTACTTTTATACTCGTTATTATCTACTTTTACTACTATTTTTATACCTTTACTATCTTACTAAGTTATACTAATAATAAGTAATCTAGTTTAAAATTCTCTTATTTTAATATAGAGTTTTCCTTATTTCTTAGATTTCTAAAAGAGACTCTAGAATCCTTTATATAAGCTAGAATATTAAACTTAATAACTTACTACTTTAGGCTTTATAGATTAAGATCTACTAGTTTAGAAAGGGAAAAGTAAATTAAATAGAAATACTAAAACTCGCTCGTTATATATAACGCTTTATACCTATATAGTAATACTTCTACTAGTTAGAAAAGTATAGTTATTAAAGGTAGAAAAAGAAAATAATTTAAAAAATAATTTTTACTACTATTATACTAATAATATCTTAAAGAACGTCTAGAATTTACTTAATAGTATATATAACTATTCCTTTATTCTAATATTTAGACTTCTACTAGTAGAATAGTATTTAATTAACCCTATAAATTACTTTTATTTATATATATTTTTAATTAGTAGAAGTATAGTTATATAGCTATATATATATATATAAGTAAAGCTTAAGTATATATATAGCTCTTAGTATAAGTCTCTACTAATATAATAGAATATATAAGTTATAGCTTATATAAAGGGTATAAAAGTCTCTTTAGAAATACTTATACTAAGATTAGAATATAAGTAAGGTTATATTTAGTAAAAGAAAGATTTCAAGACCTTAAAAACTAAGGATTATTCTTATATTAAGGTTATTCTTATATTTTTATATAAAAAAATAAGAACCTAGAATTTAAGAATATAATTAAGAATATATATTCTAATTTAAAGCGGGCCTCGCGAGTATAAACGTCTATAGCTACTTATAGAGCTCCTAAAAATAGTTTTATAATACCTCCCCTATTAATTTCCTAAATAGGAAATAAAGTACTAGTTTATTTAAAGTACTATATTAGTATTTACTTATACTTAACTACTTAATAAATATAGTAAGTAAAAGTTAACTAAAAATTATAAGCTTAGTATAAAATTATATCTACAAATCTAGGACTTTCTAATAGTACTATTATCTTTTTAATATTTACTTTATTAGTAAAGTAACTTCGGGTATTATTACCCTTACTAATATATACTTAGCTACTCCGCTATCTTACTTAACTACTATATTATTCTACTTATCTACTCTACTTTGTACGAATTACAGGCCTTGTATGGCTTCTAGTACTACGAGACTGTCCTAAGAGGCTCTGCTAACTCGTTCCTCGTTGTTAAGGCCTGAGGCTCTTAGACTAAGAATGGAGGATATCCTTATATCGTCGATCCCTGTTTCGAGGTTTTCCTGTATAACAGTTGTCCTCTAATCTTTCGAGCTATTACACTCAAATAATTTGGATTCCAAAGAAATATAGCCTAATCAAAGAATGATCCATCATTGTAAATATAACCCATTTATTCTATTTGTACTTGAATCTTGCATCGAAGGTTATAATCGACGAGGTCCTCCCTCTCAACCACGCTTAAGTATCCATGTAGTGAGAGAGAATCCACAAGATACCACGAACAGTAGAGCACACCAGACCTGTAACCACATCCACCCTTTCTCTCTCTCTAATATCGCACCCGCTACTGGACCCCCGATCAATGATCCAACCCCAGAGATAGCTAGCATCATTCCAAGCCGTACACCAATACTTTGCAAATTCGGTGCAAGAGTGGCGACTATGGTTGGCGGCAGCGATACAAACGGGCCCTGGAGAAAGCCATAGAAGATGCAAAACATAATGAGCCCTACGGAATCATGAATTCCGATCCAACCAAATGTCAGAATGGCTATGCCGCCTGTCAGCGGAATGAGAACATTAAGCGGGCCAACCTTGTCCGCAACAAAATTTGGAAGGAGGCGCCCAGCTATCGAGGACGCATTGAGGATTGATAACAGATATGAAGCGATTTGTGGAGAAGTGCTCGTTTTCTCTAGTGCGTAAATATGAATATAGAACAAGGTGATGTAGATGGACATGAGGCCAAAGAATTGCCCGATGCAGAAGGTAAGGTACGGTGTGTCGGTAAATGCACTCTTGTCATACAATGGACGTTTGGTCGAAGAAGGTGGTAGCTGGACATCCAAAAACAACAATGGAGTGACTATTATAGCTAGTATCATGAAAGACATGATACGGATTGTCCATGGGAAGCCCACTCGAGACTCCAGCTGTTCAAACACAATTGGGTAAATGATACCCCCTAAAGATCAACACGAGAAGCAGAGAAAGGATGAAGCATTCTTACCTAAACTGCCTCCTGCCGACGCTATTCCCAGTGCAGCGCTCTTTCTTTTCGAAAAATAATGTGCAAGGACGGCGACACTCGGGAGGAAGAGACAACCCAAGCCGAGACCAACAGTGAGACCCTGAGATAAAAAGACTTGCCAGTATTGGGTACACAAGCTAAGCATCATCATTCCAAATACAACAAGAAATGTTCCAAGTTGAATCAGTATACGTAGATAGCCTCGATCAAACAGGGGTCCCACGAGACCCGCGCCGACAAGAATGAGGAATGTTTGCAAAGAACCAACCCATGATATATTGGAGGGAGACTGAGCCACAAGAAAATCGGATTGATAGAATGTCTGAAAAACCCCGAAAGAGTTCACTAGGCCCCTATCACCAACATCAGATTTATCTCTCGCCGACACAGAAGTTCTTACCAAGTGTTGAAAAAAACACAAAAGGAGCTCACTACTTGAAGCCAAGGCTTCAGGCCACTATCCATTTTCAGATGTTAGGTAAAGGAAAAAAGTACTATCAAAGAGCGAGCGGATTGAAAAAAAGACAGATACTTCACCAGATAGTTCCAACACTGCCAACAGCAGCTTGGTATTTGATTGGATCACAGTCGTTTCGGGGACCAGACGGAAAAGAATACTTGCATAAGACATTGCCGTGGGGTGGGGGTTGTAGGGTTGGTTGGGGTTTAGATACGACTTTGCTATCTTTCATTTTTTTCAACAACCATGGAAAAGGGCTGTGTGAGGTTCAAGCACATAGCCTAAAGGCTGAAGATCCACATATTAGGGGGATGGTATTTCAAGTATTCTTACACCTGCAATACACGAGTCGTAACCTACACAGAGATGGTATGAGCCAACTGCCAAGATTTTAAATTGTAGCAATTCTTAACGCGATTAAAGATTTCTTCCTCCCGAAATTTCGAAGTTCGTGAATTTTTTGTATCTAGAACGATATCACGGAGCGAAAGAGCCTTTTTATAGGCAGAACAAATGTTATTTGGCAAGTAATATCGTGACTGTCAATCTAAAACGCCTTTCCCACTTAAGCCATGCGCAACTAAACAGATTTTTTCCTCTCTGTCCTAGGATCAAAGATGTAGATGCGGCTGGTTTTCAATCTCAATGATCCCCTCGGAGTCTCCGTCTGGCCGCCAGATGTTCACAATCTTCAAATTTGCTCGCTCTATGAGTCCTCGCCACTGTCTCTCTGTCCGTTCCATTCCTGAACAGAGAGTGAGCATATTTATATCCATCATAGCTGGAGGCATCGGACAACCATAGTCGCGCAAGACATATTCATTCAACAGAATCTTCGAGTATCCCGGCGTCATTGCAGCTGCTATATTTGACAAAATTTGCAAGCATTTGTCATCAGGCCACTAGAAGATTGGGGTTAGTGGTTGATCGTTGTATTCAGTAACCAAGAATGCCGCACAGAGAATAGAGTCCGTCTTGTGTGGAATTTGGGTCTCTTACATCATGCAAAACAAAATGGAAAAAGTAAGCACGGGCTCCTATGAAGACGGTCAATTCGCATTCTGGAGTGATGAACTGTTAGATTTCAATTCTCGTACCTTTCACAGGCTGTGTACCTGACAGGAAATCGTAGCTCATCACCTCAATATTTGAGGGCATAGAAGGAACCTTCTCGGTGACGTGGGGGAGATCTTGAAGTACAAGCTTGGCTGTGGGAGCAAATCGTTTTCGGAAAACTTCCAAATCGTGCCCCCAGCCACCACCAACATCGATCAAAAGTGTGGTATCAGTTTTGTAATCATTGAGAATTTGCTCAGATACAGGAAACCACTCGACCCAGCTTGGACGAGAGTGTCGGATACCAGTCATCATGTTGTTGAAGTCTTGCAGTGTGCTTTCTTTTGAGCTGCAATAATCAAAACAGGCCAGATCCGTCTGGAGGGCGTATTGCAATGGTCCGTCGTGGAGGCCAGTCGGTGATTTGTACCCATGCTTTTGCATGTACTCGGGGATTTTAGCAGCTGTTCCAAATGTCATGTCCCAAAGATGTCTATGGCTCCCTTCGATCGCTGGCGTGGTCATAGCCTTGGTGACGAGCGTCGAGGACCATTTCTCTTCGCCAATTTCTTCCACAAAGCCAATTAAAGACAGTACTCTCATCAATCGTACTGTTTTTGATTGTTAGTCATGCTCTAGCAAGTAATAGATATAGATGAGATTACCGATCAGTAACTTCTCGCCACCTGACTCAGTAGCAAGCTCTTCTGCTGTGATACCTTGAGGATGCTGATGTATGATCTTAAAAAGGTTGAGGTCGATGGCTAGCCGAGCACATAGTACTTGAAGTGGCTGAATTCTACGTAAGACACGAGAAAAACAAGCAGGATTTCCGTTTACTAACCATGAAAGAGAGTTGTACCGCTGTGTCTTCTGGCGTCTCTAGTTCTATACTTAGTTTCCTACTCAGAAGCGCGGCCTGTTTGCGGGAATATGCATCTTTCTTTTTCGACAGGTCTTGGATCTCTTTAATAAGAGCTTCACACCTAGTTTGGGTAGACATTCTGGAAATCTTTAAGTATCTTGAATATTTTTGAGGGCAATAAATTATGTATTTCTGTCGTGGATGTCAGACCTAAGGAATTGTTGGCTGCGTTGGTTCTTGTTATATCTTTTGACGTATGCCCCTGAGATAGCACTAGTATGTATTGAGGTCCAACACCGCAATACATCATGCGCATCCACCACCAACAAATGTGACTGTAAGAATGATAAAGCGGAGATAAGATAGATCACCATTTTGACCAACACATAATCACTATAGAGTATTTCGAAAAGTTCGAAACTTCAGCGGCAGGAGTCCTGCAATTGCCACATAGTACTTGAAAATAATATTCTCTACAGATATGATAGGCATGTGCTGTCGCTATTTGAGAACTAATTTTAATAAAACCTTGCGATGGTAACCTACCATTTACCGCCTTATCTACGCTATATTCATTACTAAGATCCAACATTGAAATCCAGTTGTTACATGACTATAGTTTACTCAATGATCTACATATCATGTAGCATTGGATTTCACATCCCTGTAAGCTAGAAAGTTGGTGGCGAATATCTAAGATAAATTAAAGTCGGATTGATAACCTTTATTTTCTGTGAACAATAGGTATTTTTGCTCTAACAACAATGTCAATCCGGAACTTCTTATATCTGTCGTATATTGTATTAAACGAGCCGGCACCTGGTAAAAAAGGTTTCCAATACCTCATAGATGCAAGTTGTAGAACAGGTCTTGAATTTGAAGTCCCTCAAAAGCCATCATTAGAACAAAAGCTCGAATAACATTGCTAGTTGTGGATATAGGAAAGGTGCTACTCCATACGCTGTGTGAACTAGAAGGGGAGACTCGCGGTACTTTGAAGCCTTCGCAGATCAGGTACTATTCTCCTATTCAAGACCAAAAATATGAAAATCAGCGGATCATAAACTTCCAGACGAAAGTGGAAGGGGGTGGTTTATTCCACTCCATGATGGTACGGTGTCTGTCGGCGTTGTTATGAAGCAAGCTTTTACAACATCTAATAAACCATCTTACTTATCCACAAACAAGTTCCACGTGGATTCACTGAAGTTTGCATCGAACATATCACTTATTCTTCTGAACGGAAACTCATTAATCGGTGCTGAACCCGCATCTGACTACTAATATAGCTCATCTTCATATGCTATCTCAAATGCTCTAGTGGTTATAGATGCGGGATGCGTCATCGATCTATTATTTTCCTCGGGTGTCCATTTGGCTTTGACAAAGTGCATTGTCTGCCGCAACAATGATATGCGCAGTTTTGAGGGGTGATTGTGACGAGATTACGGCTGGAAACTGACACATACATAAAGTTGCGGATGGACACGATCGCCTTACATTGGTGGTATTGAACGATTGTAGACAAATGAGGATGCAGACTGAACTCATTCTAAGCGATTTTGATGAAGATAACTTTGACAGCGCGTTTGCCATGTTTTCAACCTGGCATTCTTTTCTCATTCTTACTTTGTGCTTCACTTGTGATTAACCGTTACTGTAACTATTAGATGGCAAATATTTATCAAGTTATTTCGAGGGCCAGCCGACATTTGCAACAAGCTTACTTAAGATGAGCTCCCAAAATATTCCTCCTCCGTAGCGCCGTCTAGTGCGGGATGCTCAAGAATTGTCCATTTTAGATGACAACCCACCCAGCCACCGTCTAGGGCCTAGTTGTTTAATGATTCCTAAGGCTTCTCGTTCTAGGCGTAACACCAACCGATTCTAGGCTATGTCGTCGCCGTATACACAGCGGTAGATAACAAAACCGAATTTCAGGAGGGAACTGGAGGAGAGTTTCAAGTCGCGAATTGTGTGACCGTAGGACTCACGCGATGATTGCTCTTCAGTCCAGGCTGGGTAGAAAATGAGGTCTTGGCTCATTTTGGGAGTTGGAATATGTTCATTCTTGTTGTTTGTGAGAATCCAAAGTTTCTACGAAATTTCACCAGCTGTGCACTTGCGTGCTACCCTCGCTTCCGCTAATCTTAAGCTTAGGGTTGAGCAGAAATCCTCTAAATATTACAATTTCAATCCTATGACAGAGGAAAAATCGGTGCGGTCACATTAGTAGTGCAGTAGTCAAGTGGCGATGGCGCATTGGATTAACAGCCGCAATACCACTTTATTAATAACACGGTATCTGCCTAGAATAACATGCCTCCTTCAGCTGTTCGCACCGAGCTTCGGCCTTCCCTTCGGAATCCCCTTAGAACATTCTATACCTCTATTAAATGCCGGTTGAACAATCTTGACAAAGACGTTGACAGAATCCAGCTTGGGCACGCTCATTACCGCCACATCCTAAGTTCCCTAGGCAATCAGTCAAACATTGGGAACAGCACTATATTATAATAAGTTAATATCTTCCTTGATTGATAAAACGACAAAAGAATGAAGAAAAAGAGGAAGTAAATAGAGGCTTAGAGGATAAGAGAGTACTTACATTCGGTGTCTGTGCGTAGACTGTAGTAGCGAGGAGGAAAACAGCGGAGAGGGAGAATAGTTTCATCTTAGCTAAGGAGCAAGTAAGGAATACTATAGAAAGGTATGTATTAGAAGGCGTCGCTAAATAAAAGGAGGTTAAAATTTAAGAATAGAGATAGTATACCTAGAAAATAAGAATAAAAATAATACCAAGTATATTTTAAGTATATCTTGCTCTCTTTTTAGCTCGGATGATAATAGAATTGAAGCTAAGAAAAGGAAAACCTGGGAGAAGAGGTATACTAATATACCTCTACCAAGAAACTTCTAGATAATCCACTTACTTCGCACAAGCAAGTGCAAGCTTTTGAAACTTTGGGATTTACTCTCAGGGGCCTGAAGAATCGACCGTTGAAACTTTCGGATTTACTCTCAGGGGCCTGAAGAATCGACCGTATTTCCTCCGTGCGCTACCTATATTAAAAAGCAGATTACAAATACTATAAAAATAATAAAAAGCTATAAAGTATACTTACTAACTAGAAATTAAATTAATAATCATTTTAGCATTTCTAAGACTTTTTTTATATATTATTATTATCTCTAAACTCTAGGAGATTATAAAAAGGCGGCCTCTTTTAGGGGAGGAAATACAGTCGATTATTCACTGTTCAGGCCCCTAAGAGACTACCTACCAAGTATCCGCATCGGCGGAGGAAATTCAGGAGGGCCACTGCCGAAACCTAGGTCTTTCCACATCTCGTGTTAAAAGGGAAGAGTTACAAAGCAGTCGGAATCGAGAACTAGGTCAGAGTAGAAGAGAGTAAGGCTACCCGCCAGACAACTAACCTCGGCCTGCCTCCCCTCCTTCTCTGTTTAGTTCTTCCTGTCTTCCTTTGCCTTTTATTAGCTACGTCAAAGTTAATCAAGAGTCTTTAGCCTACCACGAAGCATTTCTATACCCCACTCGTAGAGCTCTTGTTATCGCGGCTGTGAGCTTAGCCGGCCTTGGCTTCCTTAGAAGTCTTATCTATATCTCTTCCGAACTTTAGACGGCCCTCTCAGAGAGAAGCTTAAAACCTAAACCCTAATAATAATAAACCTACGCTCGGCTTCACTCGGTCTCGCAAGTGTATTATTCCAATTAGACTCTTTAACCTATAGGAGTAGATAGGGAGTAGATATAAATTAATAGGACTTTAGGATAAAGAGCTAGTAGAATTAGTATATTTCAGGCCCTAGTCTATTAAATCTATAGATTTCGTAGGTTCCCCTTACCTAATGGGTCTAGATTTCGCTGTGTAGTAAGACCTACCTAATAATCTACGTCTATTTAGTAGGTACTTTCAAAATTCTAGTTTAGTAAACTAAAGGACCTACCTAATTAGATAGCGTAGATAAACGTAAAAAAGAAGGAATAGAGAAAATAGTTAGGTAGGAGTACAGATTCACTTATATACTATAGGGTACCCTAGAAGTACTTCCGCTTATATTTACTTTATAGTAGTTAAAGAGTGTAATTCGAATAATATACTTACGAAACCGAGTACTAGTAGAGCTATAATCTAAGTAGCCGAAATAGAAGAAGTCTTATGAATTTATTTTATCTTAGACTTTTACTTAAATACTTTTACTATTCTACTACGTATATAAATAGAAGTATATAGTAAATAAGGAAGAGCCGGGAAGATATATTATCAGTGTTTAGAATCTCCCCTCCTCTCCTCTCCTGACCACTAGGAGAGGAGAAGGAGAACCATATCTTTGGCTAGGAGAAGGAGAGGAGAATGGGTCACTTGTCTAGAGAGGAGTAGAGAAGGAGAGGCGGCACACAGGAGAGGAGTAGATAGGAGAGGCCAAAATAAGGTGGAAAAATAAGGCTATTCGCAGGTACGCCAAGTTCGAAAGTACGCCAAGTTCGAAAGTACGCCAAGTTCGAAAGTACGCCAAGTTCGAAAGTACGCCAAGTTCGAAAGTATGCCGGTTCGAAAGTACGCAAGTACGCCCTAGTGCGCCAGGTTCGAAATATCCCGAGAAATGCTAACCAACTTTTACGTCACTTTTACGGAGCCTCCCTTGCCCTGGCCCTGGCCTCTAGGACCTACGGAGTACTGTAGATGTAGATTTATCTTAGTTTCAGACCCTCTTTTTAAAGGCTTTTAGTAGTAGGCTTTTAC
>LT855422.1:2527489-2548430 GCA_900184765.1 Hymenoscyphus fraxineus
CAGGAGTACTCCCGCCCTCTCCTATCCGGTGCCCTGGAGAGGATAAGGAGTACTAATTAGTCCGGATAGGAGTGGATAGGAGAGCGCTTAAATTTGTACGGATAGGAACGGAGAATCCGTAGGATAGGAGTGGCGGGGAGAAGTTCGGAGGGGAGATTCTAAACACTGTATATTATGTATTATTCTCTCCCTCTCTTTTAGTAAGAACAATCGCTATTATACTAAACCCAAACCAAATCCCTATAAACTAGGTCCTTTATTAATCCTAGTAATACTAATACCAACTGTTGAACTCCGCCGCCTGGTTCTACCGTACTACGGTGTTACCACATAATCACATTCGACCGAGTAACGGACAATTGGTCAGCGGTAGAATTCTCCATTGTATTTGAGCTGGTGCCTTCTACACTATATATATATATATAGCTTAATCAAGAAAGTCATATTCTAACACTAACAATTAACCTAATACCAGGTATGATCAAATGTCTTCATCCATCTCTTAAATATCCATCGTCTACGTAAAACCCAAGAGTAATAAAAGCACGTCGTGAGAATCGCTGTTAGACCCAACGGCAGAATCAGTAATCCTATCTTGTACACCATACATTTGCTTGTACTCAATCTCTCATCGGTTATTGGATCACGATCACATGGGTCGATGAAGTTTTGTACAAGGCCAGCGACAAGTATATAGACGACGCTGGAGGCGGCTGCGACTATGACTACTATTGTCAACCGTCGCCAGGTGCCTTTGAACGAAGGAGGTGCTAGAAGTTGTCGCTGCTTTAAAGTATTGGACCAAGTACCGATATCTGTAATGTGCGGTCAGTGTCTGTCCTATCAACTGTGCTTCAATATCATCTTACCGTGTTCGAGAATAATCTGGCCATGATCTCGCGATAGCTGGCAGGTGGCGGCGAGGCTTAGAAGACCGGCTGATCGATTATAGAATTGCCATTGCTTATATGACCACACTCGAACGGCTGAGTCGTACCTCATAAACGTCGTGTGTTCATGAGAACCTGGCGGCGAAGCCAGGACGCTCAGGCGTACACCCCGTACTATATACCCGTTTATACAGTCTGTCCCCGTACTTCGATCGATTATAAGGCATATATATGTCCCTTCCTCGTAGGACGTTCTTACACTTTAGACGTTAAAGTCAGGACATTAGCTCGCACTTGACAGCGGAAATACTTCCACAATATAAGGGCCTAGCTCCCGTCGATTTTGGATCTCGACGCACAAGCTTGAGCATTCAAATGGGATACGCCGAGGAAAGTTGAGAATGAGAATAGATTCTGACGAAGCTTCGTAGATATCGATTTCCAAGCCGGCGAGCGTAGCTGTCCCCTTCCATCTTCTCATCTTTACATTGTATACCAACTAGTCCCCTTCTATTCTCGTCGGAATCCAGGAATCTCTTAGGTGTGTTCTGCTTACCTGGGTTCTCCTGGTTTAGAATAGTAGACCTAGAGGCAATTCTTCACAGCTCCTGATAGTTTTAGGAAGACGTTCCGTGACCAGGCTGATTTCAGCGATAGAAGCAGAATTAAAATCGAGAATGTTGGCCAGGATGATTACGGGGTCGTCGGGCTTGGTTACTGAACGTTGGAGTAGGTTATTTCACGCGTCCACGAATTGTTTCAGTCTTGACTAAGCAAATATTTAGTAGTCCTTCTCGTTTTTGCCCGGCCGCGCTGCTTACTTTCTACGCTCATTTAACAGACCCGAAAGTAGTAGCTTCAGATTCGAGTGGAACTAAACCCCCTCTCCGTTTACATGGCTGGTGTTAGAGAGTAGGGACAACGTTGTGTCTGAGTCGTTTGTATGTGTCTCCTTGACTGCCTGTTTCTGCCTCTCCTTGACTGCCTGTTTCTGCCTCTCCTTGATTGCTTGTTTCTGTCTCTTTTTAAGAGCTGCGGCATGTTTTGTTACAAAGCTTTTACCCATGCTAGAGATCATGTCCGGCGAGATGAGCTCTCCAAGAGTCATCGTACCCTCATCGGCCACTTTAAAGTGGCAGTCCTAGGCCAAAGCACCCTCTTCCAAGGTCCACGCCCGTTGTAGCCACTTACACCCTAAGATTCTCGCTGTAAGCTCTTCTTCGTCGCATCTAGTCTAGTCCATTGTCATCCACACCCTCTGCTCGGGGTCTGATGATTTGAGCTGTATAACCTCGAGTTCAGCATCGAGAACAAGTACCTAGTCAGCCATTTGGAAGATTGGGGTAATGTGTCTGATTACTCGGCGTTTGAGCTCTTTCAACGGCATTCCAGGGGAGAGTAGTGTAACTAGGATGCAGAGAGTATCCATCCAGAAATAAAGTCGCTTTAAACTATACTAACGATTGTAAAGATACTTACTACCGATGTATGTCATGGCACTAAGGCCCTTCTACTTCTGCTTTTGTTTCATAAGAGACAAGATATGCCCGAGCCTTTTTAGTTGACATAAGGGCAGTGAGTTCGCGTGTAGGTTTCCGAGTCCATCACTCCACACGTAGGAGATGGCGATGTATGGAGTTCCTCCTTCCTAGGGATGCACTTCGAATTTCGGATTCGCATCCTGAAGGTTTATCGACAGTAGAGGTATTGACCCAGCTTCTATTATAGGTACCAGATCCTCAGGTCTGTTCGTCACGTTGTCACACATACATCCTGGTAATGTATGCTTAGGTCTGTAATTGCCTTCATCTTTCACATTGTAGGCCTCGCAGTTGACGGTAGACTCGCAACTCTGGTGGGAAAACTAAGGTTCAGTCCGTTATACACGAGAAAGATAGTTCACTACCGTGTAGTCATGGATCTAGCATAATTACTTCGCTCGAATCGGACACCAACTGTTAGATTTGAAGCGGTTGTAAAGGAGCCAGAAGGTGAGTGATTCGTTTCCTCCTACTGGCATTAGCACTGACATGGTAGTATGATTACTCTCTCCTACCACTTTCCCCAGATTGAGCAAGGCATACTCCATCTTGATTAATGAGCGCTAAAGACTCTAAGCATTGAAAAAGTCGAGCCAGTTTTAGGATAAAGAGTCGTTAACAGCTTGGAGGTAGACTTCCATTTGCGACCGCAGATAGCGGATGAGTAATTTGATTGAGAGCAGTATGGCAGCCAGGTTGGACACATCCCCGCGTTCAAGATCCCGGCTTGTGTATCGCGTATCATCGAAATGCTCACATTGCTCGCTGGCGAAGTCGATGATTGTTAACGTCTTTTTTAATTTGACATCTTGAATTTCTCGAGAGAGTTGCGAAAGCTCCGTAGCCCATTCGACAAGAAGCTTGTATATCGTTGCTGGATTGGCGTCCACAAGATCTGGACTGCCGTCAGGGCCCTTTTAAAAGAAAGCTAGCTCAGGAGCGACGTGTCGCTCGAAAAATTCTAATATCAATCCGAAAAATAGCCAGGCTTGCAAGCACGAGGCCCTTTCCTGCAGGTCGAATGATACAATGTCTTAAATTGAAACTTAGTAGTATAAATCTTGATCTCCTACGAGATAAACTCCTCGAAGAGTTCTAAAGCCGTCGACGACATATTGGTGCTGGAAGGTAGAGAGTAGTGGAACACTGATCGCTGGCGATGCCGCTCTTGGCGTAGGAAGTAGATTTTCCATTTGCTGATACTAGGTAGTTCTCGAGAAAATCCCTAGGCTGATTTCCTTTAAAGCTTTAAGAAATGCTAGGAATTTCGCGTCGTTATATCTACCATGAAGGGGTTGAGAGGTTCCTCCATCTCAGCCTTCATGTGGGCTAGACTGTGACCTTTCGGCCCTAGCGAGACATTGGAATACTGATGATTGGTACACATCCGTCCAAATGAGACCGAGTCGTATTATAATGGCTTTAGTCGTATATTGCTTCTTGCCGGCTTGTATGCTTGTATCTCTTCAGCCGCCTTCCAACAATCAGGGTCCAGCTAGGCCCAGACCCCACCCAGGGACGCCACCACTGGTAACACACCTGAGTAGGAGGGGAGAGGCTCCTCCTATACACACACGTGACACGGCAACATATCGATTCTCGCATACGGACCCACTGCTGCCGCCCTCGCTTCCAAGTCAGCGGTGTTTGCGGTGTGAATAGGCGAATCGATATGCTGTAGAGTATAGGAGGAGTCGAAAAGGAAAAGACTGAAGTTTATTGCCCCAACCCGTCCTACATAAATCCGACCATACCACATGATCGGGACTCAACAACTAAACAAACAGATCATCCAAAATGTCCTTCCCACCACCGTATGTCGAATTGCGAGACCAGTGGAGAAACCCAGGCGATATTCTCTCGCTACTCCTTCTCATTGGCGGCGACATCGTGCAGAAGGCAACCGCACAGCTCGTCGGCGTCCAGTTCCGCCCTTGGAAAAACGGTCCCGCCATCGGCTTCACACCCATCGCATTCTCATTCGGCTGGGTTACCTATGCATTCACGAGTCTGATGAACGTCGTCGGCGGCAAGCGTCTGATGCCCGATCCCGACTGGCCAGTCCTCGTGGTGAACTGTCGCAACTCATACACCCGTACCAACGATTCCTGGGTCCTGGGACGGCTGCTGAGAGATCATGAAGCCAGGCTGGATACCATCGAAAGACATGATGCTGCGAGCAGGAGACGGGAAGTATCGCTACGGGTGGATGTCTACCAATTATTCCGTGCAGTTTTTTAGTGAGGTACTAGCTAGTACCGACTTTTTACAGGGGTAGGTGCCGAAAAGTGGTTGGTTACCGACCCCTGGTAGCTATGCGCTAGCTACCCTAACCCTAACCCTAACCCTAAGCATGTGTATCGTATACGCTAGCTACCTATATACGTATCGTATATACTAGCGACCTATATACGTATTATATACGCTAGCTACCTATATATATATTATATATACTACCTATTTAATATTTCGTATATATTTTTACTAAGTACCTAAGTCTCTAATATATTTATAGGAGTAGGCTCTATATAGTAAAAAAATAGACTCTAATACTTAAGCTTTTAACCTACTTCTTCCTTAGACTTACTATTTAATTCTTATACTTACTATTACCTTTAGTTCTATAAAGTCTTATATTTAATATTTACTTTATATTTAATATTAACTTTATATATTAGCTTAAGCTAAAAACTTTAGTTATATATTATTAAGAAGATCTTAACTACTATAAAGAATTAGTTTAATAGTAATTACTAGCTTTTAGCTTTTCTTTTTATTTAAAATTAAAAGATAAATAGTATTAAATAAATAAATATTATTATAAAAAAGAAATACTATAGATTTACTTATAATAATTAACTATTATAATTTATAATATAGCTAGGTATATATATTTAGATATTTTAGTTAAGTACTCTTTAATATAAATTAGTATATTTATTTTTAGTTTTATTATTAAGTATTCTTATTTTTATAAAATATAAAACTTAACTTAAATAGTCTTTTCTTTTATAATATCTTCTTTTTACTTAAGATATTATACTCTTATATCTTAAGCTTAAAAGTACTTATAGTATTATATTATAGCTTTATATAAAATCTAAAGAAGTAATCTTAATACTATTACTTATATTTTATTTATACTTAGTTCTATATCTACTTTATATACTTAATATTAACTTATATTTACTATTTTATTTTTATACTTTAGAATAACTTATATTTATTATTTTTTCTTATATATAATATTAACTTATACTTAGTTTCTATTTTATAGTTACTATTAACTTATATTTAATATTTACTTTATATTTACTATTAACTTATACTTAGTATTTACTTTATATTTAATATTAACTTATATTTAATATTTACTTTATATTTACTATTAACTTATACTTACTATTCTCTTCTTATACTTAATATTAACTTATACTTACTTTTTATTTTTATATATAATATTAACTTTTATTTCTTTTTAACTTTTTTAACTTATTATTTCTTTCTAATATTTAATATTAACTTATATTTACTATTTTATTCTTAAACTTAATAATAACTTATATTTACTACCTTTTCTTATATATAATATTAACTTATACTTAGTATTTACTTTATAGTTATTATTATTTAAACTTATACTTAATATTTACTTTATAGTTATTATTAACTTATACTTAGTATTTACTTTATAATTACTATTACTTAAACTTATACTTAGTATTTACTTTATAGTTACTATTACTTAAACTTATACTTAGTATTTATTTTATAGTTATTATTAACTTATACTTAGTATTTACTTTATAATTACTATTAACTTATACTTAGTATTTATTTTATAGTTATTATTATTTAAACTTATATTTAGTATTTACTTTATACTTATATACTTTAAATTACTTTATAAGTTTACTTACTATATAACTATAAATATTATTTATATAAAAACCTTTTAACTTATATTATATTAATAGTAATATTAAGTCTTATACTAAGATATATTTCTATTTTTAAAATATTTTTATAAATCTTTTTATTTTTTTTATTTTTAAGAAAATATTAATTTATTAATAATTACTAGTATTTTATTTTTTATATTTCTTTTTATTAATATTTTTAATATTATATTATTTTTACTAATACCTAGTACTCTATTTATTTATTTTATAAGTAAAGCTTTTTAATACTTAGTATTTCTTTTTTATATAATAATAAACCTTTTATTTTATATTATTTTTATAGTTTTATTTTAATTTAATCTTTTATTTATTTTTTAAATATTAGTAGTTTTATTTATAAACTAGACTATTATACTTTTATTTCTATATTTATTATTAATTAGTCTTTTTATAATAAACTTAAATACCTTTTTATTTTATAATTTAATATTTATATAAGACTTATTTTTTCTTTTATAATTATTTAGAATTAAAGTTAATAAATTTATATTTTATTATTTTTTTAAAAAAGAAACTAAAAGTTTTTATACTAAAGCTTTATTTATTTTATATAATAAGTTTTTTATTTTAAAAATTTAATTCTAATATTTTAAATTATATTTTTAAAAAAGTTTTAATATAAAATATATCTTTTAATATAAGATAGTTATAAATATAAGTTAAGCTAGTATTTATTTTAAGAATAAACTATTTAATAAAAATAACTATTATATAGTTAATATAACTAATAACTATTACTTTTATTTTTTAAACTATAAGAATTATATTATAAAAACCCTATTAATTA
This sequence comes from Hymenoscyphus fraxineus, assembly GCA_900184765.1. NCBI lineage: Eukaryota > Fungi > Ascomycota > Leotiomycetes > Helotiales > Helotiaceae > Hymenoscyphus > Hymenoscyphus fraxineus. The sequence goes on from LT855422.1 coordinate 2,534,670, forward strand.
TTCTATATATTTTTTTAATAAGGTACTAGCTAGTACTAGCTTTTTACAAGGGTAGGTACTAAAAAGTAGTTGGTTACTAACCCCTAGTAGCTATACGCTAGCTACCCTAACCCTAACCCTAACCCTAAGTATACGTATTATATATACTACCTATATATATATAATATATACTACCTATATACGTATAATATATACTACCTATATATATATAGTATATACTACCTATATATATATAGTATATACTACTTATATATATATAATATATACTACCTATATATATATAATATATACTACTTATATATATATAATATACGTTACCTATATATACGCGGTATATACTACCTATATATACACTATATATACCCGCTATCTAACGTATATAAGTACTATATACGCGCTTACTACTAATTATTCTATATATTTTTTTAGTATAATACTAACTAATACTAACTTTTTATAAGGATAGGTATTAATTCTATTTAGTACTAACTAGAACTCTATTAAAATAGTATTTTAGAAATATATTTATATAATAAAAAGTATTTAAAATTAATTCTATTATAATATAAAATATATAAATANAGTATTTTTTAGAATAGTACTAGCTAGTAATAGACTTTTATAAGGGGAAGGTACCGGGTACTAACTAGTTTTTAGTATAGTACTAGCTAGTAATAGGCTTATATAAGGGGGAAGTACCGGGTACTAACTAGTTTTTAGTATAGTACTAGCTAGTAATAAGCTTATATAAGGGGGAGGTACCTAATTCTATTTAGTACTAACTAGAACTCTATTAAAATAGTATTTTAGAAATATATTTATATAATAAAAAGTATTTAAAATTAATTCTATTATAATATAAAATATATAAATANTCTATAAGAGTATTTTTTAGAATAGTACTAGCTAGTAATAGACTTTTATAGGGGGAAGGTACTAGGTACTAACTAGTTTTTAGTATAGTACTAGCTAGTAACAGGCTTATATAAAGGGGAGGTATTAGGTACTAACTAGTTTTTAGTATAGTACTAGCTAGTAATAAGCTTTTATAAGGGGAAGGTACCGGTTTTTACTCTAGTACTAACTAGTTTTTAGTATAGTACTAGCTAGTAATAGACTTCTACTAAAATATATATTCTATTCCTTTCTACTAAAATATATATTTAACTTCTTATACTAAAATCTATATTCGACTTCTTTCTATTAAAATTTATATTCGACTCCTTTCTACTAAAATATTCTACTTATTTCTACTTAAATATTCTACTTCTTTTTATTAAAATATATATTTAACTCCTTTCTACTAAAATATTCGACTCCTTTCTATTATAGGGTTATTCGTTTAGATTTAATTTAAATAAATTAGAAATAATTAGTAAATTAGACGTTTAGATAAGTTTTAATTAGATCCTAATTATATACGTTATATAACTATAAACGTAACCGTAAAGTAGAAAGTCCTATAATCTAGCGGCGCTATTATAACCCTAATTCTACTTATATATAATCTCTCTTAACTTCTATAATCTTTAGTATTATCTATATTTTAAACGGCTTATAAGAGATTAAGGAAATATCTACCTAAGATAAGAGAAAATAATTATATAAAAGTTTTATCTTATAAAATTCTAGTAATCTATCTAGTAAAATAATCTTCTTTTACTATTACTTTATCCCGCTTATACCTATTATACTACTATGTTTATATATACTAAGATCTAAGTTTAGAGGTTAAATCTTTATTTAGGCTAATTTAGGGGCTTTTTAATTAGATATAATTTACCTAAATTTAGATTATATAACCCTATTCTATTAAAATATTCTACTTCTTTTTACTAAAATATATATTTAACTCCTTTCTATTAAAATATTCGACTTCTTTCTATTAAAATATATATTTAACTCCTTTTTATTAAAATATATATTTAACTCCTTTCTACTAAAATATTCTACTTCTTTCTATTTAAATATTCTACTCCTTTTTACTAAAATATATATTCGACTCCTTTCTATTAAAATATTCTACTCCTTTTTACTAAAATATATATTTAACTTCTTTCTACTAAAATATATATTCGACTCCTTTCTATTAAAATATTCTACTCCTTTTTACTAAAATATATATTTAACTCCTTTCTATTAAAATATATATTCGACTCCTTTCTATTAAAATATTCTACTCCTTTTTACTAAAATATATATTTAACTCCTTTCTATTAAAATATTCTACTCCTTTTTACTAAAATATATATTCGACTCCCTTCTATTAAAATATATATTTAACTCCTTTCTACTAAAATATTCTACTTCTTTTTACTAAAATATATATTCGACTCCTTTCTATTAAAATATATATTCGACTTCTTATACTAAAATTTATATTTAACTTCTTTCTATTAAAATTTATATTTAACTCCTTTCTACTAAAATATTCGACTTTTTTCTACTAAAATATTCGACTTCTTTCTACTAAAATATATATTTTACTCTATATATTAAAACTTTCTACTTTATATTCTTTAGTAATTTAAGAAGTTTCTTTATAATAAGAGGTTATATTATACTATTATATTAAACTAGTTATTCTACTTAAAAGAATATATAATATAAAAAAATAAATTAGTACTATATTATAAATAAAAAAAAAAAAAGTATTATTAAGTTATAAATAAAAATAAAAAAGAGCTACACCTATTATACTATAAAAGTAACTACTATTATTCTAAAGGAGGGTTATAGTTATATTATCTTAGGCTTTATAAACTACCTCTAAGTATATACTTAGGTAGACTCTAGTTATTCTTTAGGGCTATATCTTACTCCTTTTTATTAAAATTTTATATCTACTATTTAAAAAAAGTTAGTTTTATAAATAAGTATAAAGTAAGTTAGTTCTTCTATATAATTTTAAGTTCTTTATATATATTCTTCTAGAGTTTAAGAGATAAAAACTAAAGCCTTTTATCTCTAGATATTATACTAAGTTATACTCGCTTAGTATAAAGGAGGGTAATTCTCGCTTAGTATAAAGGGGGGTAATTTATACTTTAAATACTAGTTTAAAAAAGAGAAGTATTAAGAAGTAAAAAGAACTTTAGAAGAAGTAAGTATTACCTTAGCTTTAAAGTTAGTAGAAGGTTCTAAAGAGTTATATATTTTATAAGGTAAAAGTTAGTATACTATATATAGTTTTTTTAGCTCTCTATAAATTAACCTAGGCTATCTTTACTATAAGTATTTATACCTACTTAGTATCGAAATATAGCCTCTTCTTCTTACTATATAGAGCCTACCTAGGACTTCTAGACTCTACTAAGACTAAAACCTTCGAACTTACTAAAGTTAGCTTAGAGAATAAATTAAATAAAATCCTTTATAGAACTTTAGCTACTAATAAAGTATAATAATAAGCGAATAAGAAATTATACTAGAAAGTAGTTTACGCGAAATTAATTAAGGACTAGTAATAGAATATTAGACCTTTAATTAAGCTAGATTCCTTTATTCTAATATATAATAAAAATCTAAAGAAGTAGAGAGATTACTAGTATAGCTTATATAAGGTTATTATAGTATACCTACTTAGTACCTACNATTATAACTTAAGTTAATTCTTTAAGCCTCTATTAATATTACTACTAGTAAATAGAGTAATAATATAAGAACTAAATAAGTTTTAGCTAGCTTAAGTATTATTAATCCTACTATTAATATTAGGAAGTACTTAAATAATAGTATTATACTAGGTTATACTTATAAGAAGCTTACTATAATTAATAAGGCTAAATAGGTAAAATTAACTTTTAGAGAACTAGAAATAAATAAAGTAAAGGAGGATTTTATATAAGAAACTTAGCTAGATAACTTTACCTAAGAAGTCTATAGTAACCTTAATATAAAATTTAAGAACCTTACTTAAACTACTTACTAGGAATTAGCTATAGAAGAATAACTAGAAGAAGTAGAAGAAGTAATACTACCTCTTCTTAAATAAGTTATAAACTTAATATAACTACTAGAATAGCTCTAAGGTTATATAAAGTAACTCTTAAGGAGACTATCCTTTACTTTAAGTAAAGAAGCAAATAAAGAGTACTAACTACCTTAGTAGTAAACCCTAGGTATACTAGGAGGAAGAGTACTATAAAAGTAGAATTAGAAACCTTATATAGCTAAATTATAAATAGTTAAAATTAAGTTTTAATCTTTAGACTTATAATCTAAAAGGAAGGTATTAATTACTTAAAAGAAGAGCTCTCTAAAGTATTATAATAAAAGTTCTATACTAGTATAAAGAGAAAGAGGTCGCTTAAAGAAGTAGCTCCCTTATAGTACTCTAGAAGTAATCTTAGTATTAAAAGCTTATCTAAGAATAGTTTTAGAAGTTTATATCCTAGCCTTCTATCTACTATAAAGAAGTAGACTTTAGTAAATACTACTTAATAAAGGTTAAAAAAGTTCTCTTAATCTTAAAAGAAAAATATAAGCTTATTTTAAACTATTTATATTTATTTTAAATATTAGCTATTTTATTTATAAAAATTAAAAGGTTTATTAAAAAGTATTTAAGTACTTATAAAGGTATATTCTAGTACTTATTAGAGTATATTTAGATATTTATTAAAGCTTATTTTAGGATTTATTAGTATTTATTAGAAGCTATTCCTAGATTTATTAAAGCTTATTTAAGTCTACTTAAGTATTTATTAAGCTTAAGATAAAAAAAAATATAAGTATATTAATAGAATATTATATAATAAAAAATACTACTTTTAAGAATCCTTAGATATCTTCTAGTATACTACCTTACTTAAAAACTATTAATCTAAAAATAGAAAAATAAAGTAAAAAGCTTAAAAAGATTAATAAAGAAAAGAAGTATAAATAAAGAGTTTAAAATACTATAAGAAAAACTATTTAAAGAAACTACTAAATACTACCTAGAACCTAAAAAAATAAAAGAATAAAGAACTACTAGCTAGCTCTATAAGATATAAGCTTATTACTTATACTTCTTACTAGTACTTTTACTACCTAATCCTCTTTTATACTTACTAGTACTAGTATTATTATTACCTTTATTATTATTACTAGAGGACTCGAAGTTAGAGGAACTAAAAGACTTAATAAGAGAGACTATCTTACCCTTACTAAGGGAAGTAATTCTCTATTAAAAAAACTTATTAGTACTTATAAGCTCTTTATAAGCCTTTTAATAATCCTTAACTATATTAAGATTATAACTACTAGAAATAATAATAATACTTAAGTAAATATTACTAGTTTAAGGCTTCTTTAAAGGAGAGTAACCTAGGGTAGTTCTACTAGTACTTATATATAAGTTAGTATAAAAAAGGAAAAATAATAATAGAACTTACTATTTTAGTTATAAAAAGAATATTTTACTCTTTAATTACTTATCTAGTAATTTATATAAGTACTTAACTAAATTATTTTCTTTTCTTTTATAGTATCTACCTCTAAAAAGGATATATACTCTTAAAACTATATTCTTTTATAAGGTATCTTACCCTTTATATTTTACTTATACTACTATAAAAAAGTTAGCTTAAATAAGAAAAGAAAGAGAAAAGAACTTACCTTATAATAAAAATTATACTTACCCTTTCTACTATACTACTTACTCTTAAGCTAGATAATAATTAGCTTTATATATAAAGTATAAGACTTTAAGATAAGTATCTTCTCTAACTTCTTAGAACTAATATTCTAGCTAATAGGATAAAGTATCTTCTATTTACTATTATTATAAAGTAGAGCTAGTATACCTAGCTTAAAAGAAAGGTTATTAAAATACTTAAGAGTATTAACTATATTAAGGTTACTTTTAACTATAAACTTTAGCTCTTTCTTATTATTATTATTATCTTCTTTATTTAAGCTAAGAATACTACTTTCTTTATTTTTAGACTCTTCTCTAAAGCCTCTAATAAAGTTATTATTAATAGCGTTATTAGTATAATTCTTAATAGGCGTAAGTAAAAGAACTAGTATTAAAGGAATAGAATCTTATATAGTATCTTAGTCTAAAAGACCTAAAGAAGAAAGCTAAATAAAATACTAAACTAGAGAAAGGGTTTTAGCTAGAGAGAGAGCTATAGGCTTAACCTTACCCTTAGCTAAGTTAAGAATAGTTAGATAATAGTAATATAACTATAGAATTATTAGTATTATAAAAGTAAAAAAATAAAAAGTAAAATACTAGAATAAGTACTATAAAAGTTCTACTAGAGTAGCTATAAGAAGCTTACTCTTTTACTACTATATAAGTTTACTTAGTAGTAACCTAAGTAGTAGATTTTACTACCTTTTTATCTACTACCTTCTTAGCCTTTAACCTCTTCTTTTTTATATAGTCCTTTCTATTCTTCTTTTATAACTTAGTAAGTTAAAGCTTAAGAGAGGGACACCTAAGAAGAAAGATCTTCTAGTCTTCTTTATAATACTTCTTACCTAGCTTAGAGTAACGCTTATTATTACTACTAGAGCCTCTACTAGAACCGCCTAGGCTACTAGTTACTATACTACCTAGTATAGGGAAGGTAAGGACTTAGGTAGATATAATTAAAGATAAGAAGAAATATAAAAAAGGGATAAAAAATATTATAAAAAGATTAAGAAAGTAAGTAAAAAAGAATATTATATATTATAGTAGTTAAAAGAAGGAAGTAAAAGAGGGGTAAGAAGGCTCTTTAATATAGACCTTTAAAAGCTTAAAACTTATATATTCTTTAGGCTTAAAAGGCCTAAAATAATTAAACTAAATATTATTAAGGGTATTTATAATACTTTTAGTAGGTACTATCTATAGTACTCTATACTTACTTAACTATATAATTACTTAATATCTTTAGCTCTTATAAATAGATATAGTATAAAGTAGGTAAAATGTTACTTAAGTATAAAAAACTTATATAAGATATCTAGCTTTTCTAGCTATACTATATTAAACTTATTAGTAGTAACCCTCTTAAGTTACCTCTTAAGTAGTACTTTAGAGTACCTACTTCTTAAGTAGTATATGTTCTTCCTAAAATACTTTATAATTAGTATTTAGAGAACTTTATAATTAGTATTATAGATGTTACTTTTAGTTTATATTTATTATATACTTTTAACTTTATAATTAAGTTTATTCTATTTTCTTTAACTTCTAGTTATTTAAACTCCTTTTTTACTTTATTACCCCTTTTCTTATTTTAGATTCTTTTAACTTCTATCTCTTAACTTTATAATTAACTTTATTTTATTTTTTTTAACTTTATAATTAACTTTATTTTATTTTCTTTAACTTCTAGTTATTTAGACTCTTCTTCTACCTTATTACTCCTCTTCTTATTTTAGATTCTTTTAACCTCTATCTCTTAACTTTATAATTAACTTTATTTTATTTTCTCTAACTTTATAATTAACTTTATTCTATTTTTCTTAACTTTTTCTTAACTTCTAGTTATTTAAAATATTAAATCGATTATTAAGTACCTAGAGATTAATAAGCTCCTTAAAGATTAGCGCGCTATAAGTTAAATTAGTATACTTCTATATTTATATCTAAGTAATTTAAATATAGCTTAAAAGAATCTTAAATCTTCTATAACCCTTAAAAGAATCTTAAGTATATTATAAAGCTTTATACTATAAACTTAGTAGATATATTCTATAGTAATAAATCTATAGAACCTTTATATAGTCTAAGTAGTAGTAGTAGCTAATGTTATAATACTAACTCTTCTAAGGGCTCTATATTAAATATTAATAGTAATCTTATTAACGGCTAACTATACGTCCCTTATTACTACTAAGCGCTATATCCTATCTATTCTACGTAGTTTATATAAAATAAGTCTTATATATATACTAAACTCTCTTCTACTTCTATTAGGATTTCTACTTAAGAAGCTATAGGTTAATAGTTAATTCTAAAGATTTATACTTTATTCTATATATATATACGTTACTTACTTATTTTATAAGCGGTTTTTTCCTCTATCTTATTATTATACTATCTTATTATTTCTCCTTTTATTTATTTAAGTATTATTACTATATAACTTTAATTAATATTATTTAAATATAGAAATATATTAAAACTTTTTAAAACGTTTTAAGTAGCTCTTATAGGTATTAAAAAGGGTATTTTTAATAGTTCTAAATTTTAAGCCTACTATAAGTTATAAGGTCCTTTTAATTTTAAATCTAGTCTAAGGGCTATTAAATATAACTTAGAAGAATTTTAAGTCTACTATAATATAACTCTTATAAGTACTAAAAAGGGTATTTTTAAAGGACTATTTCAAGTCTACTATAAGATAGCCCTTATAGGTACTAAAAAGGGTTTACTATCTACCGTAAGGTAGCTCTTATAGGTATTAAAAAGGATGTTTTTAAAAGGCTATTTTAAGTCTACTATAAGATAGCCCTTATAGGTACTAAAAAGGGTTTACTATCTACTATAAGGTAACTCTTATAGGTATGGAAAAGAGTGTTTTTAAAAGACTATTTCAAGTCTACTATAAGATAACTCTTATAGGTACTAAAAAGGGTTTACTATCTACTGTAAGGTAGCTCTTATAGGTACTAAAAAGGGTATTTTTAAAGGGTTATTAAATATAGCTTAGGTTAAATTTCAAGACCTTATTAAAGGTACGAAAGAAAATAAGATAGTTATAATCGAACCCTATTCTAAGGAAGTACTTTAAGATAACAAAGTTATAAAGAGGTAGACCGTAGTTATAAAAAGTATATCGGGATTATAAAGTTATAGAGGTCTAGGAGAATACTCTTAAAGTATTCGAAGATACTAAAATAATAGGGACAAATATATAGAAGGAGACTAAGGATATTCTTAAATAGACTTAACGTAAAGTAGAAGTTTAAACAGAGGGTAAGAGTAAATCTATATAGTAAAAGTTAATAAATATATTAATATAATTTTATATAAATTATATATATTATTTATTATTAATTACCCTTTTATTATCGATTTTAAACTAACGTTTATTAGAAATCTTAATTATAAGTTATTTAGGGGTAGGAAAGTAGGGAGGGCTAAAGTTCCTACTTAAGGTTTAAAAGTTTAGTTTAAATTTAAATTAAACTTACTTACTTAGATATTAGTAGAGCTTCTAGAGCTTACTAGACTTATAAGAGTATTATTCCTACCTAGACTAGGAAATTAAAAGGCTATTACTATTATATAGACAAGATTAGCTAGTTAAAAGTTAGTAAGGATTTAACTAGTATTTTTAATATAATTAATTTACTTTTTAGTATTTATAATAAGTTTTAATATAATCGATTAGATTTATTATTTAGTATTTATAACTAGAGATAAAAAACCCTTACCTTTAGATAAAATCTCTATCTTAGATAATAACTATATATAAATAGAGGTTAGTATAGCCTTTAAAAAGAAGTATAGTAACCTAATCTAATATATTACTTATAGCCTAGTTACTAAACTTAATAATTACTATAAGAGTTATAAGGTAGAGAAGCGTATTCTTACTATAAAGTTTAAATATACTCTTAAGGTCCTTATAATATAGTTTAATCTTTAAGATTACCTTAGTTAAAAACTTAAGTCTAATATTAATATTCTAACTACTATTAACCTTACTATCTTTAAGGTACTAGAGAGTATAAACCCTTAACGCTTTACTTATAATATTATATTAGTAGTCTAATATAGTAGCTCTACTAATATAATTCTAATAAATCTTAATAAAGTAGATATAACTATATCTAAAAGCTTTATATAATAATAAAAATAAATAACTAAAAAACCTAAAAGACTTATATAATAAAGAATATTACTTATAAAGAAATAGTTATAATAGGCCTACTATAATATAATCTTATAACTCTAATTACTTCTATATTATATATATATATATAATATAACCTTATAACTATAGTAAGTAAATAAACAAGCTCTTAAACCTTGACCTCTTATAGTTATTCTTTAATAATTAATAAATATAAATTTAAATACTTCTATTATATATTTATAACTATAGTATCTTCTATATATATAATTTAGGCTAACTAAGGAGCTACGGCTCCTTCTTTTAGGAGCTATCTTAGAATTTCTAGTAGTAGAGGTAATAATCTATATAAATATTATAGATTTAATATACTAAATAGTTATTAGATAGAAGGTTATACTTATTATAAAGTATACTTATAACTTTAGTAGTTTAAGTAGTATTAATTATACTAAGTTATATAGATTNATATTATATAATTAGCTAATATAATCTATTAAAAACTATAATAATAATAACTTCTAAATCTTAAATATTTAGAAAACCCTTTTAGTTAAGTATCTTAGTATCTATTAAATATCTCTTAAGGTAGAAATTATTATAGTTAGAGCTATACTTATATATAATCGAATTATAAGAAATAGATAGTTAGTTATATAAAATAGTAATACTAATAGAATAAACCCTTCCTTAATATTATATAAATACTTAGTTTAATAATCTTAAATTCTAGTTAAATAGTTAGTAAATAATAATTCTTAACCTAATAAATATAATCGCTAATTCTAACTATTATCTAAACGCTTAGTAGTTTATTAAGTTATATTAAATATATTAAACTATAAAGGTAGGAGAATTCTAAGCTAGAATAAGAATTAGTCAAATAATACTACTAATAGTTTAAGTAATAAGATTTATTATAATATATTATATAGATTTCTACTCTAGGCTCTTAGAACTAAGAATTAAGAAACCTTATATAACTATTACTATATACTAGGTCTAGTATAAAAACCCTTTTTAATATATCTAGTTTTTACTAGAAATTATAAAGTTAAATTATCTTATATAAACTATTAAGTTCTTAGAAAGTAAGATTATAATATAGTAGCTATTTTTAATACCTATTACCTTATAGTCTAACTTAAATAGGAAAGGTAGGTTTAATATTAAGAAAGAGTTATCTTAGAATTTTAGGTATTAACCTATAGGTTTAGTATTAGAAATAGATTATTTTAAGAATTTATATTAATATTTATATTAGATTAATTTTATAAAATAAGTATAATATAACTTCTTTATATAATATAAGATCTCCTTATAGTTTTTAAGTTATAAGCTTACTTATCTTACTTAGGAATTATAATATATTCTAATAAAGTAAGTATTTTTTAAAATAGTAAACTAGATAAATATACTTAAGACTATAGTAGTATATATAGAATTCTTTTTAGGTACCTTTTATTAACTCTATTTAATTTCTTTTCTTAATATATAGTAAAATCTTACTTTTTATATAATATAGCTATTTTTTAGTTATTTAACTTTAACTATAAATATTATTTTCCTTTCTAGAACTCTAAGCTATATTTACTTTATATACTTCTAAGCCTAGCTTACTTTAAATACTATATATTTCTTAAGCTTTAAGCTATATTAACTTTACTAGCTTCTAGGCCTAGCCTATTTAAACTCTAGGTTTTTCTAGAACTTCTAGCTTAAAAAGTACTTAACTAGGAAACTACTTCCTACTCTTACTAAATACTACTAGATTTAGTTCTTACTACTCTAGTATACTTATATTCTTATAATTAGAATTAATTTATAACTAAGTCCTATATACTAAGCCTTATATATTTATAAGCGAATCCTTTAGTAGTTATACCCTCCCCTCTTATAATTATCTATTATATTAGTTATACTAAGATTTATATATAAATAATATTTTTAATAATCTAGTCTAGGAATTCTATAATAGTAGTATTACTAGCTAGTAATACTAATAATATAACCTATAATATAGTATTTAAAGAGATTCTTTAACTACCCTCTTCTCCTTCTCTTCTTTCTATTAATAACTTCTTTAAGAACTCCTTTAATAACTCTACTACCTTATTACCTTAGACTAATATAATCTTTTATATAGTTTATAATATCCTTTATTAGGTTATTTACTAATTATTTCTTTTATAACTAGTCTAGATTAAACGTTATCTAGTACCCTTAAATATAACTATAGTAAATAGTTATTAGATAGTATCTAGCTAAATACTAGATTAAAGAATATAATATACTTATAAGTAATCTTACTTTTTAAAGATACTTTATAATAATTACTAATATCTCTACTATAGTTATTATTCTTAGTACTATATATTTATAACTATTCTAATACCTTAAATATACCTTATATTATCTTATATAGCTAACTATTATTAAATAAATATATAAAAATAAGTAAATAATCCTATTAATATATACTTTAATTTACTATTCTACTAAAAGTAAGTTCTTTCCTCTTACTCTAAACCTCTTTTATATCTAATAAGAACTTTAACTAATTATTCTTAAGGTTTAATCTAATATCTTTAATCTAGTATCTTTAATCTAGTATCTTTAATCTAATATCTTTAATCTAGTATCTTTAATCTAGTATCTTTAATCTAGTATTTTTAATCTTATATCTTTAATTTTATACTTATTTTTTCTTTTTACTCTAAAAATCCCTTATATTCTATAAGAACTTTAGCTAATTATATCTAGGGTTTAATCTAATACTATACTTCTATTTAGGCTTATTATTCTAGTATTTAACCTTAATACTCTTTAATTAAGTTTAAGTTTATATAATAGCTTTCTACTTTATTATTTAGTTTTTACTAACTATATTATTAATAGAATTTACTTATTACTATTACTATATATATAATATATAGTAGTAGTTATCTTTAATCTAGTATTATAAGATATATATCTATTATTTCTCTACTTTATTATTTCTCTATTACCTATACTCTAGTATAAGTATAAGTAGAGATTTATTATCTATAGTAACTTTATTATTAGTACCTACTATTAACCTTTTAAGACTTATTAAAGATATTAATCTATATTATATTATAGCTATCTATAGGTCTATACCTCTATAACCTCTAGAAAACTAGTTAAGTAGTTAGTTAGTTAATAAATAAAGGTAAATAACTTATTAATCTAGCCTATAGCTTTTACTATAACTAACATTTATTTAGATTAAGTTCTTATAGTTACTAAATACCTATTTATATAGGTTATAGTTTAAAGTATTCTAAGTCTTCCTTTTATTTACTTTTTAAATCTCTAGCTTATTATTTAATATAGTATCTAGCTTTAAGATCTATTTTAATTATAAATATTAGTTAAAAGTAATTATTTAGAGTTTTAGTCTTTAATCTCCTTCCTTTTAGAGTAGATAACCTCTCTACTTTACTAGAGTAAATTAAAGAAGGATTATTATTATATTAATATTATTATACTTTATTTTTTATTTCTTAATCTCTTTTAATATTTTTTTTTTAGTAATTATCTACTAATTATAATAGTTAAATATAGTACTCTTTAATCTAAATAATTAGATCTTATAGTCTTTAATCTAGTATTCTTTAATCTAGTACTCTTTAATCTAATACTCTTTAATCTATCTAATAACTTCTACTTATAGTTAATAAATAGAAAAGGTATATTTTTTAAGTAATTTACTTATCTTTTTAGTAACTTATTAAATTTTATTAATTTACTTTTTAGTAGAATCTACCTAAAGGAGTAATAGTTAACCTATATTAGACTATCCTAGTATATACGTAACCTTATAACTTCTTATTATTATTATTATTATTATTATTATTATTATTGTTATTATTATTATTATTATTATTATTATTATTATTATTATTATTATTATTATTATTATTATTATTATTATTATTATTATTATTAT
>LT855422.1:2552281-2562949 GCA_900184765.1 Hymenoscyphus fraxineus
TTTTTAAATCCTTCTAAATCTATTAAATCTATTAAACCTATTAAATCTATTAAATCTATTAAATCTATTAAAGGGTCTATACTTCTATAACCTTTAGAAAACTAGTTAGATAGCTAATAATATATAAAGAAGATATAGATTATTAGTAGTATAATAATTTTACTTCTTAGATCTTATAACTAATATATCTTTAGAATTATAATACTAAGAATCGCTAGATTAAGGTTTAATTAGTATTATATCTCTTTTTTTTTATATTACTCTTCTCTTTCTTTTATTTATAACTTTATTAAATCTTATTCTTTAATCTATTTTAATTATAGATATAGGTTAGAATTAGATACCTAGGGTTTTAGTTCTTAATTTTCTATCTTTTAAAGAGAGTATTCTCCCTATTTTACTAGAATATACTAAAATATATAATTAATATTATTTATTCTTTTATTTATAGTATTTTAGTTTTTATACTATCTCCTCTTTTAAATAAATTAAGATAATTCTATAGTACTAGATCCTTTAAGTCTTTTTAGATTATAATAGGGTCTAAACCTCTAAGACTAACTAAAAAACTAGATTAGCTACTATAGTTAAGAATAAATAAGGTAAGTAATTTCGCTATATAGACTTTATAGCTAATATATTTATAGAATTAAGCTTAAGTAGTATTAGAATATTAGTAGATTAAGGTTTAATTCTTATATTATCCTATTTCTNGGTTATATTAAATTAAACTCTCTAAACTAGACTTTATAAACTCTTTCTAGACTAGATCTTATTAACTTCTTATAAACTCTTCCTAGACTAGACCTTCTAGACTCCTTTTAGACTAGAACTATTTTCCTATATATGTTTTTCCTTCTATTATTCTTATTATATTATATTTTATTTTATCTTTCTATTTTTTCCTTATATTCTACCTTATTTATATATCTTATTATATAGCTAAGAGGCTATTATAAACTTATTATATTATATAAGAGATTAGAGGTTATATTATATTTTATTTTATTTTTTCTTTATATTCTACCTTATTTATATATCTTATTATATAGCTAAGAGGCTATTTTAAACTTACTATATAAAAGATCAGGGGTTATATTATTCTATAGTTAATTAAACCTTACTATACTACTAGCTTATTTACTAAAGGTATTAAGCTATATCTTTAGTAGGTTCTTTATAAATAAAGCCTTTTAGGTAATATTTATACTATAGTAGGATTATTAGTTAATAGTTAAACTTTTCTTACTATTTAAACTCTATTTACTTATTCTATTACTTTATTAAATAATCCTCTAGTTAAATAGTAGTATAACTAGCTAGTTATATCTTCTTATAAGGGAAGTATACTATAGCTACTAGACTTTAAGTTAAGGCTTTAAATATTAGTATAGCTTAATAACTTAAGGCGTTAGTATAATTCTAATAATAAGAATAAATAGTACTTTAAGTATATTATAGTATAGTATACTATAGTATTAGAAAAAGTATATTATAGTATAAGTATACTATAGTAGTATNTTATATTATTCTAAGGAATATTAAAACTTTACTATTTTAGTTCTTTAATTCTAAAGGCTTAATAATAATTCTTTAGATAGTAAATAGTATATTATATACTTAAACTATACTATATTAATATCTAATTTAAAGAGCTAATAAAGAGTTAAAGTCTTCTTAATAATAAAAATAGATAGTATTTAACTACTATTATCTCTAAGAGAAATAAAGAGGTATACTAACTATTATAAAGATATTATATATACTACTCTTTATTAAATAAATAGTAGTCTTCTAAGCGAGGAACTATATAAGCTAGGATATAATATAAGCTAAGATATACCTATTAACTTTAAAGAATTAATAGACCTTTAACTAAGGTAAATAGTATATTATATACTAGATAACCTAGATAATTATCTTAAAGGTTCTAAAAAGTTAATATATATATATATATAACTTTTTATACTATACTATACTAGTAATATAGTAAATAGATATACTAGGTCCTTATAAGTATATATATATTAGTAATATAATAGCTAGAGAGATTTATTTTAGGTACTAATATTAAGGTTATTAAATTAGGCTACCTATTACTATTTATAGTTTTTACTTTTCTAATATCTAAAGCTATAGTTTAAATATATTAATAAGATAGTTATAAAATTCTAGCTATATCTATAATTTAAGCTAATCTAGTTAGAGTCTACCCTTATATTAAGTAAGCTAGTAGTACTTAGGTCTACTATACTATTCTCTATAGTAGTCTAGTAGGTCTACTAGTACTATCTAAAAAAAAAGTTATATAACCTAGTTTTAGTAGGTATTATATATAAATATAGGTAGTTATAAGTACTTATAAGCTTTTATAGATCTTAACTATCTTATAAAAGAATATTATAAAGCGTAGTAAATAGATAGATAGACTAGTAAATAGATTAATTAACTTATATTTATATATATTTTTTCTTTTTTTAAATATTATATAATTAAATAATTAACTATAGTATATAGTTATTATAATCTAGCTACTATTAGTCTAGCTATTAAGGTAGAAGTTAGGGTAGAAGTTATAGTAGGTATTATATTAGGTTATAGTAGAAGTTATATTAGGTATTAGGGTAGAAGTTAGAGTAGGTATTATATTAGGTATTAGGGTAGAAGTTAGAGTAGGTATTATATTAGATATTAGGGTAGAAGTTAAAGTAGAAGTTATATTAGGTATTAGAGTAGAAGTTAGAGTAGGAGTTATATTAGGTATTAGAGTAGAAGTTAGAGTAGGAGTTATATTAGGTATTAGGGTAAATATTAGGGTAGAAGTTAGAGTAGGTATTAAAATAGATATTAGGGTAGAAGTTAGAGTAGGTATTATATTAGGTATTATATTAGGTATTAGGGTAGAAGTTAGAGTAGGTATTAAAATAGAAGTTAGGGTAGGTATTAAAATAGAAATTAAGGTAAAAGTTAAAGTAAGTATTATATTAGGTATTAGAGTAGAAGTTAAAATAGATATTAAAATAGAAGTTAGAGTAGGTATTAAAATAAAAGTTAAAGTAGAAGTTAAAGTAGATATTATATTAGGTATTAGTATAAAAAGAGAGTAGAACTTAGAATAAAATATATATTAGAATTTTCTTTTAATTAAATTATATCTATAAAATAACTATAATCCTATATTTAAATACTATACTATATTTAAAGAAAATATAATAAGTACCTCTCTATTTTTCCTTACTTATTATATAAATTATTTAGATTAGGTTATTTTAAGTTTCTTATTATAACCTTTAAATTCTAAATATATATTAGCTAAACCTTTTATTATTATAAAAAGTTTTTAACTTATATAATATAAGCTTTAACTTAATTCTATTCTTAGACTACCTTTCTTATATACCTTCTTATAACCTCTTATCTATAAAGTGTTTTATCTTTTAAGTAAATAATAAGATTACTTAGAATTATATAAATAATTAAAGTAAATACTATTATAGTCTAGCTTAGATCCTAGCCTTATAGAAATATAGAGAGTATAAGGGCTATTATTCTTTAAGTAATAGTAGTACTTATTCTTATTAATTAATCCTCTTTCTATAACTATAGTAGCCTTAAAATTAACTTTTCTAGTTATTCTACTATAATTAATTTAAGTATATTCCTTACCTAGATATTATTATATATTTATTTTCTTTAGATATTATATAAGTATAATAGACTTATAACTTAGGGAGTTTTCTATATAGCTAGCTACTAAAGGCTCTAGGTATAGGTCTATTAGAAATTATAGAATTAGTTCTTATAAAGTAAATATAATACTTCTAAGTAACCTATAAGTTAATATATTATATCTCTTCTTTTTCCCTTTATTATTAGCGGCCTAGGTTTTCCTTATTAGAGTATTTATTAAAAGCGTGTTTTTATAGGACACTTTTATTATATATACTTTCTTAATTAGTCGTAGCTAAAGCTTTAATATACTAATACTAGTTAATTCCTTAGTAGAATTATAATTATACTTAAGTAAGTTATAATTACTTTTATTATTAATAAATACTATAGCTTACTTTTACTTAACTCTAGGGTTAGAGTATTAGTATATCTTAGATTATTAATATTAATATAATAAAATAGTAAAACTTTTACTTATAAAAAAAAAAATATTACTATTATTAGAATTAGATTTTTTATTCTTTATAGTAAAATCTACTACTATTAGTAACTCTAGATTATTATTATTATAAGTTTTATCCTTTCCCTCTAGTCTAGTAAAAGACTTTAATAAAACTTCTACTATAAATAACTCTAAATTATTAAAGTCTACTATAAATAACTCTAAATTATTATTACTATAAGATAGATTCTCCCTTACTAACTTAGTAAAAGATTTTAATAGAAGTCTTTTATAGACTTCTTAATTAACTATTTATAAACTAATTAAAAGTAGAAGTTAAATATTTAAATTAAATTATAATAGGCTTTTAAACCTAGGTTATTCTAGTATTAGAGGAAGAGATAGTAGAATATATAAATAAAGGATATTTTCTACTTAAAGTTAATTTTTTAAAAGAGCTTTAAATTTAAAATAAAGATTACTTATAAGAGTAAGAATTAAACTTAATAATACTACTACTAAACTAGGTAGTATAACTATTAGAGAGCTCTACTTTTTTTAATAGCTAGCTATACTTAAAGTAGAATTATCTTAATTAGTTATTATAAGATTATTAGTAAAAGGAGAAGGTAAGAAAATAAAAGTAACTTTTAGTAAGGAAATTATAGAAATCTTTAATATATAAGTTATAAAGATTTAATATTCTATATAAAATTAGTAATATAATATATAAGAATAAAAATAGAAGAAACTAATACTTTTTTAATTAGGTTAAAAAAATATACTTTATAAAGAAAAGTTATAAAAGTAAGAGTTTAATACTAGTAGAACGTTTATAGAGAATACTTAATCTATAACTTACTTCTACTAAAAGTTATTAGTATATAGTCTATTACTAAAAATAAAAATAGAATATAAAAAGGAATATATTTAACTATTTATATAAAGGGAATTATTATATTACTTTAAGTATCCTTTTTATTAATAGCCTAAAGGAAGAAGAACCTACCTAACTATAGTTATAGGTTTATATAGTATAAATAGGGTAAGAAGATTTTATTAATCTTATTCTTTTAACCTAGGTCTTAATAATTATAACTTATTATTTTAAGTACTTATATAATTATTCTAGTTCCTTTAAGACTTTTTACTCTACTCTTAATAGCTTTTAAGTACTAGATATAATAAATAAGCGATATAGTAGTATTTCTTTTATAACTATAGAATTAAATATAAGGGTTTATATTAATATTTAAAGAGTATAAGGTATAGGAAGTATATAGTATAAAGAGGAAGTATAGGGTATAAGGTAAAAGTATAAAAAAGAAGAAAGAAAAGTAAAAGATAATTAAAGAAAATTAAAGTAAAAAAAGATAGAATTAGTTATTTAGTATAGCTACCTACTATTAGTAGAGGTATATAAGTATAAAGATATATACTAATTATAAAAGTAAAGTTTATATCTAATTATATATAAAAGACTACTTAGTAACTAAACTTATAAGCTATCTTTTACTATAGAAGAGAAAGTAAATTTAATATATATTTTAAAACTATATATAGCTATTCCTAAAGAGAAAAAAGAGAAGAAGATATAATAATTAGAATAAATATTACTAGAAGACTTTTCTCTAGATATAGAAGTAGAATATAAAAAGCTATATATATAATCTTAATACCTTAGTAGTACCTAGAGCTATATATATAATCTTAATACCTTAGTAGTACCTAGTAAAAGGGGTATATAGAATTTTATAACCTAAATATAAATATTTATAAAAGTATTAATATAATATTAATTAAACTTAAATTAATTATTAAAGCTTCTTATCTCTTATATAAAGTATTAGTTATAGATTCCTACTTTATTAATAGTAATTATACTTACTATATAATAGTCTTAGTAGTAGATAGTAAAAAATAAGAGAAGAACCCTTCTATAAAAAATTCCTTTTTTACTTTAACTCTTCTATTATTTATTAATAACTTTCTTTCTTTTAAATTCTTTTATAATCCTAGTAATCCTTTACTTTAATTTATTTACTTTAAGTTCTTTAATTATCTCTCTTATATAGTAGTAGTATTTATAATTCTTTTATAATAACTTTACTTTAAAAACCTATATTATTTTACTTCTTAGTACTAGCCTTACTTAATAAGAATTATTTTATAAATATTATTTATTATTATAAGTATTCTACCCCTAGCTTACTTAGAATTCTAGAGTCTTACTAATTAAATAAAATTATAGTTTATACTTTATTTAACCCTATTTTATAAAATACCTAAATAATTTTTTAATAGATTTCTACTTAGAATACTTACTAAAGATACTATTACTTATAGAAGACTCTCGCCTAGTATAAGACTAAAAGATACTATTTGCTATAAGTATATATAAGGCTTCTATATTAAATAATTCTAGTATACCTATACTACTACTTAGTTTCACTAGTTACTATTTTACTTAGTAGGTATTAACTTATATAAGAAAAGCTTTTTATACTAATATAGCTATATAGAACGATTCTTAAGAATTACTTTATTTATATAATATAATTTACTTAATAGTAGAAAAACTTTATAATATTACTTTTATATATAAAGGTATTAAGTAATAACTATAGGAAGAAGAAGAGAGTATTATAATATTTATAATATAAAAGAGTAAGAAAGAAAGTAAGTAGTTAGTAAAGAAATTAAGTAGAGTATTAAAGGTATATTTTAAGCGAAGTATTTAAAAGCTAATATAGAGAAATAATATTATTAACTATTAAAGCTTATATAAAATTTAAACCTAGGATTTTATAAAAACTAATTATATAGCTTTAGAAAATTACTTATAAGCTAGATAGGTTAAGTTAAAGTATACTTATATAAATAAGGAATATTTATAAAAGTTATCTTATTATAAAAATAATAATCCTTTAAAGAATATCTATTCTTTAAATAACTAATATATTAGTTTTTCTTCTAAGCCTTAGGGTATAGGTAGTAGGGTAGTAAGTAGTAAGGGATTAAAAGTATAGGATTAAAGGTATAGGATTAATAATAAGGGATTAATAGTAGGGGATTAATAGTAGAGGATTAATAGTAGGGTATTAATAGTAAGGGATTAATAGTAGGAAATTAATAGTATAGAGTAGTAAATTATAGTAGACCTATTAATATATTAATATATTTTTAAAAAAAAATACTAAAAGTTTATAAAAAATATAGTTATTTTAATAATATAGTTATTTATAAAAGCTATATTACTAAGAGAGAGTAAGATAAGTTAAAGTAAGTTAAAGTACTTATTAGTTTTACCTAGCCCTAGTTTTTACTTCTTTTCCTTTTTTCTATTTATTTAATATTTAAATATTATTTAAGTTTTAAGAATAAGTTAATTTTTAATAATACTACTACTTTTAACTTAATAAGTTAGATTAGTTTAATATAAAAGCTACTAGATCTACTAAATTTAAATAACTTATTTTAGATAAGTAGAATAAGTAAGGTAAGTAAAAGAAAAGTAATATAACTATACTTAATTTTTATATATACTTTAGTATTTCTTATACTATAGAAAATCTATATTTTACTTCTATTTACTAAAATTAATAGATTTCTTTATATATATACTCTTATATCTTTAATCTTCTAATACTTATAAAATCCTTATTTTATATCTTTCTATTAAAATTTATATTCTATTCCTTTTTACTTCTTTTTACTTCTTTTTATTAAAATTTATATTCTACTCTTTTTTATTACTTTTTATTAAAATTTATATTCTACTTCTTTTTACTCCTTTTTACTCCTTTTTATTCTTTTTTATTAAAATTTATATTCTACTCCTTTCTACTTCTTTTTACTAAAATTTATATTTAACTACTTTATATTAAAATTCTTATTCTACTTTTAGTTATATAACTTAGAATAAGAAGTAATTATATATAAAAGATAATTATAATATCTCTTACTAATAATTCTAATATAAGGTAGCTTAAATAAAATAGATATAAGTAATTAGTTAATTATATATAGGAAAAATCTAAATTTTTATATTCTTATACTTTATTTATTATTAATTTTCCTTTTATTATTAAAATTAAGCTAATATTTATAGAATTATATATATAAAAGGGATAGTAAAGGTTAAATAAAACTACCTTAAATCTAATTAAACTAGTAGAACTAGTAGAACTAGTAAAACTAGTAGAACTAGTAAAATAAGTAAAACTAGTTATCTTTTTAAATCTTTATAACCTCTTAAATAGGCTTTCTATTAATAATAATCTTAACTTTTAAGCTAAGCTATTTAAACTAGTTAAAATAGTTAAACTAGTTAAACTAGTTAAACTATTTAAGCTAGATAAGCTAGTTAAGCTAGTTAAGCTAGTTAAGCTAGTTAAGCTAGCTAAGCTAGTAAAGCTAGTAAAGCGAGTTAAGCTATTTTACCTAGTTTAGCTATTTTAGCTTAGCTATTTTAGCTATTTTAGCTATTTTAGCTATTTTAGCTAGCTAAAGTTATAAACTCTTTATATTATTAAGATATTTCTTATTAAGATATATTTATTAAGTAAAATTTTATAGTAATAACTTTATCTACCTAGTATAACTCCTTTATAAAGGATAATAATTTAAACTAAGTAACTACTTTATAAAAGATAATAAGTTAAATTAAGTACTAATCCTATAAAGGATAATAAGTTATACTATAAGAGTAATAATCTTTAATAAACCTATAAAGGATAATAAGTTAAACTATAATAGCTAAGAATTAAAATAATAAAGCTATATAACTAATAGTTAAACTATAATAGCTAAGAATTAAAAGTAATAAAGCTAAATAACTAATAATTAAAGATAAGTTATAAATATAAATAATTTTATCTTCTTAAAGAAAGGTAATTATTATTCTTTATATTTAGTATATTCTATTATTTATTTATATTTAGATCGCGACTAACCTAGTTCTTATAGGGTTCTTTATTTAAATCTATTTTATATAATAGTTATTTATCCTTCCCGCGTACTCCTAAAGACTACTATTAACTATTTAGTTAGATTAATTAAAGGTAATATTAAAAAAGATAAAAACTCTATTATTATTCTAAGTACTAATAAGCTTACTTTAAATATAAGTAAATTTAATAATAAAACTACTATAACTATAAGTAGTAAAATAATAAAGACTTATACTATTTTAGCTTCTTTTAAATAGTTTACTATAACTAAGTTAGACTTTTAATAAGAGTTAAAAGATAACTTTTTTAAGGGTATATTATTTTAGCTTTTCCTAAATAGTTTACTATAACTAAGTTAGACTTTAAATAAGGTAACTTTCTTAAAGGTATATTATTTTAGCTTTTTCTAAATAGTCTACTATAACTAAGTTAAACTTTAAATAAGGTAACTTTCTTAAGAGTATATTTAGTAGTTATATTTATTAAGAAGTATTAGAGTTCTATAGAAAAGTTAGAAAACTTAATAATACTTTTAACTTATACTAATAGAGTAATTTCTTTACTAATTACCTTCTTAGGCTAATAATAGAATAATAGTAAATAAGAATAGTATAAGAAGTAAGTATAAAATAAACCTTATTACTAAAACTATCTTTTTTCTAAACTAATATTTATTACTTTAGTAAAACAAGTCTACTTATATACCTAGCTTATTTTTACTAAACTAGTTCTTTAATCTTATAAATATAGTAAGAATACTAGTTAAAAAGTTAAACTATTCTTACTAAGCTAGTTCTCTAATCTTATAAATATAGTAAGAATACTAGCTAAGAAGTTAAACTATCTTTACTAAACTAGTTCTTTAATCTTATAGATATAGTAAAAATACTAGCTAAGAATATTAAGATTATAAATTACTTTAACTCTAATATATAAGATACTTTTTCTCTAAATAAGCCCTTTAACTTTAATCTTAAGTTATTCTACTAAGCTAATAGAGAAGGTAGTAGCTCTAAGCTTACTAATAAATTATTTTACTTTCTTTTAGTTCTATTAATTAAATACTATTTAATAGATTTAAAAAACCCTATTTTCCTTTCTATTTTAAACTCTCTAGCTTAATTATTCTAGCTAGTAGACCTTTATTATCTTACTAATAGCTTAACTACTTCTAAGTTTAGATTTTATTAATTTTTAATAATTTACTCTAACCCTTACTCTAGATCTTATAAATACTTATAAAGTAGAACCTCTAGCTTTTATATCTATTAAGTTACTTCGAAACCTCTTTTAACTATTAATTAGATCTTTAAACCTAGAGAGATAATATTTAAAAGTTATAAATATTACTAGATTCTTATACCTATCTAATATTCCGCGTACATTTTTACTAGGTACTATAAGCTCTAATATATTCGCAGGGGTAGGCTCTATATAGTAAAAAAACAGGCTCTAATACCTAAGCTTTTAACCTACTTCTTCCTTAGACCTGCTATCTAATTCTTATAGTTACTATTACTTAAACTTAGTATCTACTTTATAGTTACTATTACTTAAACTTATACTTAGTATCTACTTTATAGTTACTATTACTTAAACTTA
>LT855423.1:24059-35651 GCA_900184765.1 Hymenoscyphus fraxineus
ATAATATCCTCTACCTCTAGCCTTATATAGCGATATTATAGTTAAGGTTGTAGTTAAGGTTATAGTATACTAATAGGAGAATTAGGTAAACTGTTTATATCGGATTCTATAATATAAGGCTTAGTTAGTATAGATTTTTAGATTAACAAAGTTAAGACCTTAGGAGTAAAGATAGCTTTACCTTCTTTATCTATTTCTCCTATTTTATTTATTTTATTTATATTATCTATATTATTAATATTATTTTCGCTTTTAATTTTATTATTCTTATAAGTTCCCTATATTTTAGTAAAGGAATTAATAGTATCTAGATAGTCTTCTAATAAGCTGAAATTTTCTACTAAGGGAATAGTAAGATCTAGTCTAGGTAATATTATAGGCCTAATTATAGTAGTATAAGGACTATCTAGGAGGTTATTAAATAGTAGAGGTATTAGATCTAGAAAATCTACTCTACTAGAGGTATTATCCTATAAAAAATCGTTAATATTAAAATATATATAAAATATATAAGGTAAGATAGTATAGATACTAAGGATATCTATACTAGTATTACTTCCTATTATATTATTACTTATAGGTTCGTATAAGGCCTTTAGAGTTAAAACTAGGGTTTTATTACTAGTGTCTTAATTTTCGTTTAATAGTCTAGTTACCTCTAGAATAGTAATAGCTATTACCTTCTTACTCTCTTATTTTTCTATATCTAGAATATAATTATTAGTAACTAAAGGTAAAAGATATCTTAAGATAGGCCTACTTACCTAGTAATAAGTCCTAGAGGGTTATTACAAGTGTCCTAATATGTTTTAGTAAAAGATAGTAACCCCTCTAAGCTAGTTCTTATTAGATATTTTTAAAAGTATCCTTACTAAGGGTATTATTATATACTTTCTTATACTCTTTCTTCTATTATTTAGTTACTTAGATAGATATTAGGGCTCCCTTTTTATACCCTTTTTTTAATAATATAAATTTAGCTTAGGGAATTTCTATAACTTTACTATCTACTAAGACATTAACCTTATAAGCTTTATTAATATCCCTAAGGTCTAGAGTAACTATAGTAGATCCCTCTTTCTTAAACTTAGTCTTAATACTACTTTACTTTTCTTTCTTATCCTACTTTTTCTATTATATAGCCTTTTTATAAACTATTTATATAAATTTAAGTAACTAAGTAAATATATTATTACTTTTACTATCTTTTCTACTAGCCTTAATACTATATTTCTTATAATAATACTAATACTATAATATATATATATTTATTAATTTAGTATAAAGAAGATCCTAAATAGTAGAGTAGTATATAAGGTTATTATACTTAACGTAGTCTTAAATTTTTTATATATAGTAATAAGCGGATAGAAAAGGAGATTTTAGAGCGCTAGGCTATATTAAGGCCTTTAAAGTTATAATTAAGGCTTTAAAATACTCGATAGTTAAGTAGTTAAAAAATATTAGTATACCTTTAACTAATTTAAGTATTAAGATACTAGTAGTTAATAGTAGGTTAAGATCTAAAGGCGTATAGATATTATTTATAGTAAGGATATTATATTAACTAGTTATAAGTTATAAATATAGAACTTTAATCTATATATCTAGTAAGGAATTAAGAGGTATAAAAGGGTAACCCCTCTTATTAAGTAGCTCTAGATTATTTCTTTTATTCTTACCCTATATTTATTAAGCTCTCTTTCCCTTAGAAGTTACCTTCTTCTTTCTTTTAAGATTTTTATTATTTAATATTTATATATTATTAATTATAGTATTTATCTTTTTAGGGTTAAAGTAGTAGTTCTATCTATCTATAAGGCGTAGGTTAGCTAGTAGAATAGTAAAATAAAGGATAATAAGTTTATTACTACTAGATATAGGTGTTTTATAATCAAGTTACTAGTCGGTCCTATTAGTACTAGTATTATAAGAGCTAGTATCTTAGGAACGTACTATATTCTATTCTCCTTCCTTTACTATATTCTCTCCTCCTCTACCCTTAATACTACTAGCTTCCTTTACTATATTCTCTCCTCCTCTACCCTCGATACTACTAGCTCCCTCTACTAGCTTCTCTCCCTCTACTAGCTTCTCTCCCTCTACTAGCTTCTCTCCCTCTACTAGCTTCTCTCCCTCTACTAGCTTCTCTCTCTCTACTAGCTTCTCTCCTCTACCCCTAGTAGCGGCTAGCTTCTCTCCCTCTACTAGCTTCTCTCCTCTACCCCTAGTGGCGGCCAGCTTCTCTCCCTCTACTAGCTTCTCTCCCTCTACTAACTTCTCTCCTCTACCCCTAGTAGCGGCCAGCTTCTCTCCCTCTACCAGCTTCTCTCCCTCTACTAGCTTCTCTCCCTCTACTAGCTTCTCTCCCTCTACTAGCTTCTCTCTCTCTACTAGCTTCTCTCCCTCTACTAGCTTCTCTCCCTCTACTAGCTTCTCTCCTCTACCCCTAGTAGCGGCTAGCTTCTCTCCCTCTACTAGCTTCTCTCCTCTACCCCTAGTAGCAGCTAGCTTCTCTCCCTTTACTAGCTACTCTCCTCCTTCTATAGTATTATTTATAGATTTTAGTCTCTTAGTAATAGGCTTCTTAGTAGACTTCTTTCTCTTAACCCTCTTTAGAACAAGTTATAGTATATATTTTATTCGAGGCCCTAATAGCTAAAGATCTTAGTCTTATTCCTAAAGACCTAGGGCGCTAAGCCTACGTACTAAATCTTCTTTACTTATTAGCTTATTATATTAATAATTTTAATAATTCTTTTTAATCTTAAGTAGAATACTTATATTTACTAGAAGTATATATAAGTCTTAGGTTACTTAAAAAAAAAAAAAGGAATTATATTTATAAGTTAGTATAGTAAGCGCTAGGATTAAAATAGGTATTACTTTAAGGGAAAGGTAAAGTAGTAATAGATTCTAGTAAGTTTATATTAGAGGTAAGAGTTTAAGGTAAGCTTAAAAGTAAGCTTAAAGGTAGTAGATTATAATAAACCTTACTAGTATACTATAGTATAATAAAATAAGAGGGCCGCCTATAATTACTAGTAAATAACTTCTATAGGTTTATAGTAAGAAGAAAGCTTATTTTAAGTATTAAAGTCTAATTTAATAAATAATAAGTTAAAGGTTTAGTAACTAGTAGGACTAAGTTAGAGGCTACAAGGGTAGTAACGCGTAATACCCTACTAGGTCTAGCTTAGCGTAATCTTTTAGCCTAGCCTTAATAAGGCTTATATATAATATCTTTAATCTATAATCTACCCTACCCGCTATACTACTACTACTATATACCTACTACGACCTCTACTTTAAAAGAATTAGGCTATATATAATACTTATTCTATTTAAGTACCTAGTAAGATACTCTATCTCCGCTATTATTCTCTATCCCCTTACTAATCTCTTAAGCGTAGGATAATCTATATCTATCCCCCCTTTACTAAGTCTTAACTACTACTAATCTCTCTATAGTAGGGGGTGTCCTATATATATATTCGTATAAACCTACGTTACTAAGCTAAAATAGTATATTTTTTTACTACTATATATTCTTAGTTGTCTTATACTTATACTTTAAGATATAGTTATTATTTAAGGATCTATTAAATAACTTTTATATACTCTACTAATAATAGCCTTATAATAATAATAATAATAAGTTAAAGGAGTTAGTTAAGGAATTCGAGTACTCTTTTAACGATTTTTTAGAATAGTATAAGATATTAGAAGTAAACCTTCCTATCTTTAAATAAACTACTTAAGTAAAAATAGCTAACCTTAACCCCTTAGACTACTTTAGTTAATACTAGTACGTCCTCTACACCCCTACTATCTACTATATTATATATACCTATAGTTATAATAGCGGTCTATCCTCCTTCTCTTATAGTTTCTATAGCTATAACAACCTTTCCGATTAGTACTAATATACTAAGAACACCCTAGTAGACTCCTACTATAAAGCGTGTTAGCTATAATTTCGAGACTCTAACTCCTAAGAGATAACGTAGGGATAGAGAATACTAGTATAAAGGACTATTATTACTATTATTATATTTACTAACCTAGTACTTTTAACTTTCGCTAGTACTATCTATTATACTATCTATATTATATAAATATAATCCTAACTTTAGTAATAATACTTTATTTAAATTACTAGGTAAGGAGGAATTTCCTATAATAGTAAAGGACTTATAGATATATAAAAAGTTATTATTACCTTAGTAAGTACTTAGATAAATAAATACTACGCTAAGTTACGTTAAAAGATTATTAGGCCTTACTAATATTAGAGATAATTTTATAAATAATATATTCTATATTATATATAAATATACCTTATAATTAGCCTAAACCTTAAAATATTATTATATTAGGGGTCCTAGATTAAGACTACCTCCTATTATTAAAAGTACTATAAACCTACCCTAGTCCTTAGTTCTTTTAACTTTTACTAGAGTATATAAGTAGTACTAGGCGTACCTCTAGCGAGTTCGAGAACTAGATATACTTAAAGAGTAAAGAACTATATAATACTAAAAGAGAAAGGTATCTAAGGCCTAAGGGTAGAGAATAAGGAAAGAGAACAAGAGATATATTAAAAAAGCAAGAGCCTAGTTACTATAGAAGCTATTTAATTTAAGTAGTAATAATATAATAGAAATAAATGTTTAATATTTTTTTCTCTCTTATTTTCTTTCTTATATACTTTATATATATTTTATAGCGTTTTATTAGTAATCTAATAGTAGATAAGTTTACTATCTAAAAGAATAAAGTTTTATATTAGGAATATATAGGAATAAGACTTATATATAATAAATAATACTACTGTTTTCCGTTTTTAAAATTCTTTCCTTAATCTTAAATTTTTACTTTATAAGTTAATATCTTACTTAAAGTAAAGATAATAGAGGATTCTTTATAACTTATTTTTATTAAATTTAAATATAAAATATTATTAGGAGAGCCTTTACTAGTAGAATAGTTTAGCCTATTTTTACGTTTATATATTCTTAGCCTTCTTTATATATTACTTATACTTCTTTCCTAATAAATAATAACCCTCTTAAAGGTAATATTAACCCTACTATCTACTTTCCTTTAATTTAAAAGTTAATAGTTAGCTAGAGTATTTATATTTAAATATTCTTTAATAGTTACTACCTTAGCTTACCCTTTTATAGGACCCTAATTATTAAACAAAGTAAAGATCCGACATTTACTTATAGTAGGCCTAGTAGGAGCCGAAGTAGGAAAAGAAGGAGGACTAGAGAAAGAAGGAGATTTAAAGGAATCTCTTACTTAAAGTAGCTAAGAATAACTTAGAGGAAATATATATAAAGTTTCTTATATAAGTAGCTATAGGAGAGTAGAACGCCTCCCTTCTCCTCTACCTATATAATTACTAGTAATAGATTTTTAGGATATTATTTAAAGATTACTTAGCCTAATATAAGATAATTTAGAAGATAGAGTAGAAATATATAAAGATATACTTATAAAGTAAGGAATTATATAAGGAAAACGCTTTACTTCTCTTACCTTCTTAACCTATATAATTAGTAAAAATATATATTTAGGTTATATTATAAGGAATATAAAAAGATTATAAATAATATTTTTAATCTTTAATATTATACTTAATACTATTACTTTATTATCTTAAGGAATTATTCTTTAAATTCTAGATCTAGAAGCTAGTATAACCTTTACTATTACTTTATTACCTTATAGAATTATTCTTTAAATTCTAGATCTAGAAGCTAATATAAAGGTCTTTAATAAATTAACTAATTTATAATAGTTATTAATAATTACCTAAAGTAATAGAATCTTTAAATTCTAGATCTAGAAGCTAGTATAAAGGTCCTTAATAAATTAACTAATTTTTAAAATTATTAATAATTACCTAAAGTAATAGAATTTTTAAATTCTAGATCTAGAGGCTAGTATAAAGGTCTTTAACAAATTAACTAATTTATAATAGTTGTTAATAATTACCTAAAGTAATAGAATTAATAGCTAGTCTTACTAGCTCTTTAATAAGTGTAATAAGTAAGATAAGTAATTAGGGGTATTCTTTAATAGTAATATAGAAGGAATCCTAAACTTTAAGGTTTACTAGAACTTCTAGATTATTAGATTCTAGTTTCGTATATATAGGTTTTATAAAAGAGACCTACTATTAAGAATTTAACCGACCTCTTTAATAGTAAGAAGTTTACCTTATTCTATAAGGCTACTAATTACTTAGGATTTTATTAACTAATACTATTAATAATATAAAGTCTAGGTTTATATTATATAAGGTAGTAGAGAAAATATCTTTAGCTAACTTAATACTATTAGAAGTATACTTAGAAGTATAGTTAGAAACCTCTACTAAGATAATAATACTATACTTAAAGAGCGCTGCCGGGATCCTTTTATATATAGCGCTAACGGTTAGTAGCTTATTAGGGATCTTAAAGATATAGAGCGCTACTAAGATCTTTTTATATATAGCGCTAACAGTTAGTAGCTTATTAGGGATCTTAAAGATATAGATAGGAATACTAGTACTTTAGGTACCTTTATTATTCCTCTAAAAGCTAAATACTTATTACTAGTTTTATAAACTATAGTTACTTTATAAACTTTACTACTTAATTTAAATATTCTTTAAGGGAGTAAATATACCCTTTTCTAGATTATAAGAGGTTTTCTATATAAGATTTAATAGGTTTATAAAAACACCCTTTTTAGTACCTACAAGGCTACCTTATAATATACTAGAAATTCTTCTAAGTAATATTTAATAGCTCTTAGACTAAAACTAAGTCTAGAAAGATAGCCTATAGTTTATAACTTAGGGCTTATACTATATTTAAAGTTCTTCTAAACTATAACGTTATTAAAATATTCGAGTATAAAAGTCTAAGTACTACTTCTTATATTATTAATAATAAGATAATATTTAATAGTAATAGTAGTTATTCTAGCTTTCTAGAAAGGGTACTATATAAATTAGCATAGTAGTAATTATCTAGGGCTAGAGTATATTACTATAGCAAATAATATTCTATAAGAATAGCCTCTTAGGGTCGGAATCGTCTTTAGAAGCTAGAATTGTCTTTACTTCCTTTAAGAAGGCTTTATAATATAATTAAGGAATACCTTCTTATAATATAATCGAATATACTATATAAGTAAGGTAGGAGGTAGAGAATTAGTCTATAAAGGTATTAATATAAGTTTTTATCTAGGTTTAGTACTAGTTATAGCATAGTTAAAATACTAATAGGCCTCTATAAAAGCCCTTGTTTAAGACTATAGTAGGTTATATTATTAATATTAGTTTTATCTATAATCTTAATTTAAAGATTAACGTATCCTTAGAAGTATTAAAAGGGTTATAATATTATAGATATCTACGAGGTAATTAGGAGTAAAGTTACTAACACTTAAGTACGTCTAGTAAGTAAAGGCGTAAGTTATTTTATAAATTAAATACTTTTATTATTAAAGGTTATATTATTATTAATAGTATAGAGTTTATTAGAACATTTTATAATATATACGCTTACTAATTTTATAGGATAGGTATAAAACCTTTAATTATACTTATATTATTAATAAGGATTATAATTTATATTAGATATACTTATTAAAGGAGGATAAGTATAAAACCTTTAATTATACTTATATTATTAATAAGGATTATAATTTATATTAGATATACTTGTTAAAGAAGTAATATAAAGGGCTCGTTAATAGGAAGTCTACTCTTATATTAATTGTAGAATTATTAATATTTTATAAGTATTAAGACTAAACAGCTTAAGGGCTATATATTAAGTTACTACTAATCCTTAAATCCTAAGGTATAGCTTTTAAAACAGTATATTTAGCGTAGGTTTCCTAGGGCTTATAGCGTAGTAGTTTTATAGTAAGTCCTTTACTAGGAATAGTACATTTTATTACGTAGGCTAGTAGTTTAGAAGGAAGAGAATAGTATAGGGAGGGATTAGTTTTCGTTTATAGGTAGTTTTATATAGTAATANAAGCACCTAAATTAGGTGTTTTAGGGATACCTTTAACTAAATCAGGTATTGTAGGAGTACCTAATTTAGGTGTTTTACTCCTACTAGGGGTTTTGTGTTTTATATAGTAAGAACTATAGGTTAGTATATTAGCTAATAATAAATTATTATTTAAAGATTTATTAGATTATAAAATAGAAATGTATAAGTTAACTCTACTAGATATAATTATTATATTATAGAAGAAAATACTATATCTTTCTCCCTCTTATAAAAAAGAACTTAGATACTTATAATTAAAAGGTAGGTTTTCTAGGTAGATTAGAAATATATCTAGAGTTTATAAGAAATACCTAAGCACAGAGTATAAACTAAGTTTAGGTTTCTTACTATATATAAAGAGAAAACCTAGATAAAATATTTAAATAACTAAGCCTTTAATAATACTATAAAAGAAAAAGCAAAACTAGGGAGGATATACCTCTAAGCCTAGGCGTTAAGTAAAACAAACAAGAAGGGCTATAAGAGACTAGTTTAATATAATATTAGTACTAGTAAATCTCTTAATAGTATAGTAAACTCTACTTAGACCTTTATTATTATTATTTAAGAATAATCCTATAATAAATTTTAATAACAACTCTAATAATAGATATAATATTAATAATAAATAAGAGGATTTTAATAAGATTATAAAAAAGAAAAGAAAGCCTCTTATAGATAATATTATAAGCTAAGTAGTAAGGATTAAGAATTAGGAAGAGGTTATTAAGAAGTTTATAAAAGTATTATTCTAAGGGGTATTAAAATACTCTAAAGAGTTATATAGACTAAGAACATTTACTATTCTATATATTAGTAATTAAGGTATAAAATCTTAGTTCTTTATAAAATTAAGGAATAAATTAATATTAAAATAGATAGAGCCTATAAAAAAACCTTTTATAGTTATAGTTATAGATAGTCTAAGGGTACTATAATAATTTATAGTAGATATTTTCTATCGGCTCCGATTCTCCTAAACCTAGGCTTCTATTTAGATTTACTAAATCTATTTAATAGCGTATTTACTAAAGGATTTATCTCTAAGTATACTTTTATATTTAGTCTATAAGACTTTTATATTAAAAAGGGTTAATACTAGGTACTAGAACTAAAGAAGCTATAGGAGTATATATATTTTAATTAGTTAAAGGCTACTAAATTATATAAAAGTATACTAGATAATAATCTTATATTAAGTATACTCCTTATATACTAAAGCCTAGTAACTAGTAATATATAGACCTCGGAGGCTTTACTAGAAGATATATATCTAGTATATTTTTATAAGATAAAGATAGAGAAATAAGATAATAAATACCCTTATAATATCTCTATTAATAAGAATTTCTAATATAAAAGAAAGAAGGATAAGAGTAAAGAGGTAGTATAGATTAAACCTAGGAGTAATTACTTTATTCTAGATAAAGATAAAAATAAATATAAGTAAAGAGTAAGCAAGGATAATAGAGATAAGTTAGATAGATATCTATATATATTTTAAGTAACGGCTTTAGTAAAAAAGATATCCTAGAAGTTTAAGAGCTTAGATTAAATAGGTCTTATAAACTATATATATTAGTATAGAAGTATACTTTAGTTAATAAATCTTTATTAGAGTAAGCGTTTTAAGAATATAATATATCTAGTAAAGTTAATAATTAACCTACTACCTATAGTAGATATCCCTATTATTTTATAATATAATATTAGTTATAAATTTAGGCTATATATTAAACGTAATTACCTAGATATTATAGTAAGAGTAGAATATACTATAAATATATTTCATTAGTATATATATTCTCTTATGTATTAGCTAGAGTATAGCCTATACTAGATTATAAACCTTAGCTTTAGTAACGGAGAAGGTACTAAAAGAGATTAGTTAATAAAAGTATATCTTATTAGAGTTTACTAAGAGGGTTTAGTAGTAGCTTATATAGAATTTTTAGATACTTAGATAAGATACTAGGTTAAGCTTTAGCGTCTAATAATTAGAAAAACGTTATAAATTAGACTAAAGAAAACCTTAGCTATTATTAGATAGGTAGGTATAATACTTAAAGAAATAAGATAATATATAATAAGATAAGGAGATATTAAAGAAGGAGTAGATATTAATAATATATTAATAGCCTTATTAGAGAGATAATAAGAATAGTTTTTTAGAAAGGAGCGTGTAGAGATATTCGAATAAGAGAGATAACTATATAAAAAGATCTAGCGCCTAATTAAATATAAATAAGTAACTATTATAAGGTTTAATACTATATTTAAGAAGGATCTAGCAGATATTAATAAAGATTATATAGTTCTAATAAAGAAGCTTAATTAAAAAGCCTTATAGGTGATTTAGTATCTAATAAGAAAGCGTATACTTTATAAAATAGTCTTAGATATAAAGTAGGAGGTTAAAGAGAAGTTAGAGTAGGCTTAGATAAACAGAGATTAATAGGACTATAAAGAGGTAATAGGACTATATTAATAGTATCTTAAATTATAGACTTAGGCTTAGATTAAGAAAGGGGTTAGAGTACTTTATTACTAAGTAGCTATATAAGTACTATAACTATATAATATTCGGAACTATTTTAATATAAGAAAAACTAGAAAAGCCGCTACTTATTTTAAAATATTATAAAAGAGGCTACTATAAATTAAAGCGCTTTTAGAAAAATTAAAAAAACTTATCTTAACTTTACTAGAGTACTAACGCCCTTAAACTATTCTAATATTATAAAGCCTAAATCTAGCCGAGCTAGAAGCCGAATTAAATAAGATAATATAGCTATTTAAATTAGCTTATACCCTTAGAACTAGTTTATATACTAAGGAAGGAGAAAATATTATAGATACTTTAAACTTTTTATCTAATATTTATATATTATAAGGTATTAATATAATATAGTAAGTAAAAAGGGGGGAGGAAGAGATAAAGTTTATTCGATATAAATAGGTAAGATCTATAAGCTAGTATACTAAAACTTTAAATACACTTCTAATTCGTTTTAAGACTTAACTAGATTTAGAAAGTATTAGTAGAGAATAATACTACTAATTAGAAGTTAAAATAGTTTAGCGAATCCTTATAGGCGAATGTCTATATAAGAATAGGATTAAAACAAGCTTAGAGGGAATAGAGGAGAACGTTAATATAAATAGCGAAGTTAAAGAGAGATTAAAAGGTATATAAGGATTCTTTAAGAAGTTCTATATACTAATAGCTTTCTAGGGTTACTAGAATTAATATATAAGTTTCTACCTATACTTAAAAGAGTAAATAATAAAATAGGTAAGGAAGGGTTAGAGTATTATATAGATAATACTTCAAGGGTAGAGGGTAAAGGGAGTTATAATAGTAAACAAATTAGGGAGTATACTAAAGAGGTTAATAAAATTAAAAAGGAGAGAAGTCTTAGTAAAGGTATTTCTTTATTAGTAATAGAGTAGAAATATATTTACTTATTAATAAGGTAAAAGGTTTATTTTAATTAAATATAAGAAATATAAATATATATAT
>LT855423.1:40731-89596 GCA_900184765.1 Hymenoscyphus fraxineus
ATTAGGCCGTATCGCGGAGCTAAGACACGGCCTAAGGAGGGTTACAGGGGAGGGTAGGACACATGCCAGAGGTGAGAAATTATGGACGAAGAGCTCTTGAGGTGGGGCGGTCGGAATAACTACGCTCCGATGCCGAACATACCCCCGACGACCTCCCGTCAGCCAGTACTTCTTGCCAGTCAGATGTTATGGCTGAAAAAGGTTTCTTATTCTTGATTGTTCTCAAAGGCTTTGAATAAGACCTTCAATATCAGCAGTCTGCACCTTTCTACGAAGAAGTCTTCATATGGCTTAGATCTCTCTTGAGGTCATTCGGGGATAAGTCAGATATTAACTAACCGGGTCGTGAATTACCCAGCTGTAGACCCCTCTTTCGGTCTTAAGTCTACCTCCCAAGCAAGAGCTTTATCAAATAGAGCACCCTCTTTCATCCTCTTTATCATTCCCAATCACCCTGGATCACAAACTCATTCCATTCATCATGGATTCACTTTTTGACGTCAATTGCATCACAGCAAGACTCCGTAGACGACATCCAATACATAACTAGTCTAGATCTGGAAAGCAATATTGAATCCGCTGCCAAAGACAAAATCTTCTTCTATCATCGGGGAGTGAAAGAACTGAGCCATGGCAAACCTATTCTCATGCTACTTCATGGATACCCGCAAACGTGAGGGTTGTTCAGAGCTGAATTGGAAAGGTAATTCAATACTAACCTCTTGAGAGAAACTTTATGTAAGCTTTTAAACACATACTTTTCAGTGCATATAAACAAACCTGTCTGTTCCTACTATTGAACAGTTCCTGATTTCTATTCTAGATGGAGACACGTGAGTTGTTCGTAACACAATTCAAATTACACCACTAACAACAGCACAGGTAGTAGCTCTGCTTCCGCAAGATATTCCTCAATTTATTCCAGATGTGTGACCCCTACCTATCTTATTTATCAAACACCCTAACACCCACAGCTTCCCAGATATGGCCGGTCCTCTCCTCTATCCATCCCCCACGATAAACGCAATGTCGGCCATGCAATTCTCAAAGCTCTATACCCAATCCTCCCACCATCCCACGAACCAACACCCATCATCCTAGCCGGTCACGACTGCGGAGCCCGAATCTGCCACCGTCTAGCTGTCAATACCCCCTGTTTCTCACGCTTCACGTTCAAAGGCACCATTCTAATGGACATAGTCCCCACGATCATGCAATGGAAGTCCTTCGCCGACCCTGCAGCCGCTTTAGGCACTTATCACTGGCCACCTCGCAAACCTCAATCTCGCAACCGCGATGATAAACTCGCTAGGCGCAGAAACATTCATCAAATCAAACATCGAAAGATGGGCTGGTAGTAATCCCGCAGCGGTCGCGAGATCCAACGAACAAGATGCCAAGAGCGTTTATACGAGCTCCTTCAAATACGACTCCGTCATCAAAGCTTCTTGTGATGACTACCGAGCTGGCGCCTTCGAGGATGTCACACAACAGGAAGAAGACCAAAGAGCAGGTAAGAAATTGGATGTCGATGTTCTTGCGCTCTACTCGGCGGGGTATCTTGGTAGTAGGTATGATGTCGAGGAAGTGTGGCGGGAGTGGATGGGCAGTGGGGTCTTGGAGGTAATTGGTTTTGGTGACGGAGTTGGGCATTTCATTGCGGAGGAGGCACCGGGAAAGACATCGGAGGCGATCCAGAGGTTTTATACTCGACATGGATGATTGTCGTCCTTCTTCTTCTTTTATGTACAAGTAGTCATTTTCAACGCCCCTGAGCTGGAAGCGTTTTCTTCCCAATTGTGGAATTGACTGATCATGTCTCAGCGATCAGACTCATACACTCTTCTTGCCACTTCTAAGGTCCTTGTTCTTCTTAAAGATTCTGTCGTATGGAAGGTTTGAAATTTTTTACTTGGAGAGGTAGCGTTCAGATATACGTTATTCAAGTTCTTTGCTATATAACATCTATTACATGTTATCAGATATGGCAAATATGAAAATCTATCAGAAGACTTGGGGGGAAAAATAGTATTTGCCAATTCCCTGGTTGGCAAATACATACACCTGGCAAATACATACACCACAACAGCAGATATAGAATCATTTCATTTCAAAGTATGGTGCTGTAAAGATGGTCTACATATGTCCACAAACCACTCAGTGCCAGTACTTAGGAGCAATACCCCTAACCTTCTTCCAACCCTCCTCCAAAGCCACCAAAACATCCTCAGGCAACGGACCCTTCTCCAAATCCGTCAAGTTATCCTCAAGATGCTTAACACTCGACGCCCCAACAATAATCGCATCCCCATGCTCCGGCTTCATCATCGAATGATGCTCCATCCACCTCAACGCCACCTCACCAAGAGTAAGTTGATGTTTATCCGCCGCAGCCTTCAGGATATCCAACGCATCAAAATACTCATCATGCCAGTATCTCGATCGCGTCATCGCTCCCTGGGCAGTATTCTTATCAAACCGAGATCCCTTCTCAATAGAATCCGCTTCCATATCTCTCGTGTAACGACCCGTCAAGAAACCACCAGCGAGCGGCTGGAATGCATAGAACGAAATGCCATAGTGACGAAGACAGGGGAATAATTCATCTTCAATGCGTCGTTGGAGAGCATGGTAGACACCCTGATACGCAACCGGCTTCACCCACCCGTTCTTCTCGCAAATCTCACACATCTTCGCCACTTCCCACGATTGGTAGTTACTGACACCCCATCTCTTGAATTTGCCCGCAACATACAACTCATTAACCGCTCTGAGTGCGTCTTCAAACGGATGCGTGCGATCGGGGCCATGGAGGTAGAACATATCAATCTTCTCACATCCCAGCGCCTTCACACTGTCCTCGAATCCTCGATGCACGTCTTCGGGGGTGTGCGTATATGAAAGAGCGCCTGCTTTGACGGAGAGGGCGGATGCGCCGTTGGGGTAGAGCTTAGTCGCCATGACGATACCACGCTTTTGCCAGTCAATGGCGGCGAGGAGTTCTTCGGTGGTGCCATTTCCGTAGACGCGGGCGGTGTCGATTTCTGAGTGGCCGTGGGCTTGGAATGTGTCGATGATTTTGGCACCTTCTTCCGCGGTGTGGACTCGGGCTCCCAGGGTGTCTATATAGGTGTTAGAATTCGGTGTATGAGAGGTGAGTAAGTGAGGACCTACCTGGTTTGCCGATTGTCATCGAGCCGAAGACCACCTTCATGGTTGTCTTTGGTGGTGCCATTTTGCTGGATTCGTATTTTAGATCCTTAGAGTGAGAGGTGATGAGATAACAGTATGTACTAGAAAATGTGGTGTACTTTGTCCTCAAAAAGCCAGCTCAAATCCTTTTGTATCTCCCTACAAATGAGGGGCAAGGTGAGGGGCAATTATTTCGTAACTGGAGATAATCCTGCTTATTTCCGACTACGATGCATATGCGTATTGATGGAGCAATTGATCCAGCTGGAGGTGGAGAAGTCATTCTATAGGTAGGATGCTCGGAGGATTTACGGTGTGAAGATACAGTGAAAACCGTTTCAGACATCGTAGTCTAGAGAAGCGAATTCAGATCTCGAGGGGCAACGGGAAAGGAGAAAATGGGAAAATCCTGCTTCATTCCACTCTTGATCTACTTGAGTACTCGAGTAAATATTCGCTCTTTCCTCGACATATCCAAGCCGTTTTGATCATACGTCATAATGAAGCCTTTGATTGGTAGGTGGGTGAGAAGTGGGTGACATCCCACCTGTGTTGCTGACTCTTGCAGACGGAGGCACTTCGGGAAGTCCTGTATGATTGATCCACTCCACCAATTCAGCTTTCCCTTTCCGTACAAGTACAAAAGAGGTGGAATGGCTGTAGATAGCTAGTTGTGGGGAATAGAGTAGCGTTGTGCCGATTATCCGCTTGTTTTCCAAGGTGATGTCAATGAAGAGGTTTGCTACAGCTCCTAATGGTTTTGATAATTTCGAGTTTTCGAGGAGTTCAGGAACTATCTCAAATATTATGGGATCATTTGGCACAAAAGGCAATTACAGTTAGATCGTACTGGTTTAGTATTGTTTCAGCTAGATGGCTGAGATACCTAGGTATTCTTTTGGAGATCAAGAGAAGACATTTATGTATGCTTCAAACCGCAATATCGCAAATATACATCTAAGGATTTGAAAATCGCACCTCACCACTCCATGAAGACTCCTTTAACCAAGATATATTACGACGATAAGTCACCAGAATTTGTAATGTTTTTACAATTGTAAAATATTAAGCTGTTTTAGTATTGAGTAATTAAGAGAAGAAGGATGGATCAATGATTTTGGTCACACACCCCCTCGCTCCCTTCTCACAACTACAAAGCTTTAAGAGAGTCATTGTCTCTCACCATTCCTAAACGAGGACCATTTGTCCCTTGAAACTTCTTGGTCTCCTGAAAATTGTATAATGGACCGTCTTCGAGGTCCAGGGTTTCCCGAATGATTTGCTTCAAATAATCTTTCGAGAAGCTCCTTTTCACGTCGCTAAGCATTGCCCCCAGCAGCGGCTTGTTGAAGGAGCTTGGCTTTCGATAATTCTCTCCTGAATCCACATACCTACACCTCACAACTGAACGCATAATTTATATCTCAGATTCATGGAATTAGAGAATCGCTTTCATATCCAATAATCAGGGTACGCTTTTTATGAACCAAGATCATGAAGTCTTCGACTCTTCTTCTCGTCCCACCTGCTCAAGATGATCTCTCAATTCCTCTTCATCGCTTGACCGCCTCTCATCATCCACCGGCAGACTCGCATTCTTCTCTCCCTCTTCATGTTGATGCAATTTGACATTAACAAACATAGCATACAACCCCAAGTCATACGTGATCCTCAACGCACCCGCAGCGACGAAGGCAATCCAAAAGCGATCATGTCCAGCCAATATCCCAGTAACAGTCGGCCCAATAGCCGAGGCCAAAGTTCGAAGCATACTGGTAATTCCCATGATGGCAGTTCTTTCCTCTGGTCGAACAACTGCGGCGATGAACGCGGCTCTGGGCGCTTGATCCATGTTATTCAATCCCGTACGGATCATCAAGAGGATGACAGTCAGAACGATGCTTTTGGGTAGTGGGAAGAAGAGGACTGCTGCGGAAGATGGCAAATGTGTGAAGACCATTGTGTTTACCAGACCGAGACGACGTGATAGTGGTGCCGCGAAGAGCGTGGAAATGAACGAGAGGAAGTAACTACTCGACGTGATATCGCCGAGTGTTGATTTCGGTAGGTGGAATTTCAGATCCAGGTAATATGTGACGAGCGAGTAGCCGACCATTCCATCGGCGAGCGAGTCAATGATAAGGAGAAGCCACAACTTGTACATTGCTACCCTCGTATCCCTTGAGATATGAGTAAAAAAACTCTTTTTCTCGGGTGGAGTTTCGGCTTTTGGGGCTTGTTCGTTTTCAAGACTTCGAGAGTCTCTTTGATCCAGCTCTTGGCCTTCTTGCCCTTCCAACAGCCCCTCGGTGTCCTCCTCGCG
Source organism: Hymenoscyphus fraxineus (assembly GCA_900184765.1). Lineage (NCBI taxonomy): Eukaryota > Fungi > Ascomycota > Leotiomycetes > Helotiales > Helotiaceae > Hymenoscyphus > Hymenoscyphus fraxineus. The sequence goes on from LT855423.1 coordinate 46,247, forward strand.
CTGCACTTCTGGGGCAGCTGGGGCCTCACATTTATCACTGAGTAGTACCATGCATAGAATATTCAGCATGCCCGCCACCGAATAAATCCAAAAGACAGCATGATAAGCATCAGTAATCACCCAACCCTCCAACTTGTCGAGGTATTCAACAAAACGACCACTCGCTTCCGTTCCAACTGACTGTCCCAAAGTAGCAGCTGTGATATACCAAGACAGAACATCCGGTCTCGTCTTCGGTCCCGTCAAAGTAGATAGCATACTCTCCTCAATAGCTCTGAAAGGCCCAAAGTCAGCTCCATTAGGACTGATCACTCCCAACACCGCAGCGCAAAGCAAAATCCAATAGTTGTCAAAATATGAAAACATCAACCCAGACACGACCATCAAGGTTGATCCTCCAATCAGCACCTTTCTTCGCCCCACTCGGTCCGCAATCAGGGTAATTCCCACGGAAAGGAAAACATCCCCGAGAAGTGTTAGGGTCATGAACAGACCAATATAAGTATCGGAAAACTTCAAGGCTGAGAAAAACAGGGCCAAGATGAGCGAAACGGTACCGAAGGCTACCATTCGGAGACATCTTGCGGTGATGATAAGCCAGGCATCGATACCGGTGGAGTAGAGGGAGTTGAGGCCTAGTTCTCGGTAGACCCATGTTATGTATTTGAAAAATGCCATGATGATGGATAGACAACTACCATGGGATAATCTATAATGCCAAAATGCAAGTGTGAATGAATAATTATATTCAGACACATGAGCGATTTTCGAGAATAGCGGTATGTTAGCGAATTCCGATATTGTAAATATTATTGGCTTGTGAAGAAGTCAAAGGTGGGGTTGCACTGTGGCGAGAGGATACTTGAATCCGCGGTCGGGTATTTCGGCCCCTACTACATTATTCACAACATATAGAAACCATTAAGAACCCATTGTCGCTTTTGGGAGGGTGCTCCCATACCACCAGGAGTCTTTCGGGAATTGCGGGAACAATAGAAATGGAAGAGATATACGTTTCACGTGACCTACTCACTTTTCGACTTAAACTACGTCCAGCTTCAAGAAAGTGAGGGCCTTTCTGCAATTTTAAACAAAATATGCCTTTTTCCCCCCGTTCAGGCCACCAGGGCCACCAGAATTAATGTTCACAGAAGACAGATAGCGTAATGCAACTCACAGATTGGCGTTGCCGCTAAGAGAATGGATTCCAAACTACCACTTGTAATCAACGCCACTTTCATGCTCCATCATATCAAATTGTGGCTTCGCACTGAACCATCCACCTCTCTCGGTACCAACCGTCTCATAAGTATATGCAGCATCCTTATCGTCGATCTTGATAGTTTCCCCGCCCCTACCTCCGGCAGCAGCATCAGCGAGAAGCTGTGCATGGCAGCATTTCTCTAAACTCATGAACCAGAAAACTGCACTCTCAATTGTTTTGCCACATGTCAGCAAGCCGTGATTTTGGAGAAGAGCAGCCTTTTTCTGGCCAAGAGCTTTGGCAATTGCGATACCTTCGTCGGCGGCAAGAACGATGCCTCGGAACGAGTTGTAGACTGCCAGGTCGTTGTGGAAGGCGCATGAATCTTGTGTGATAGTATCGAGAGGACGTCCGAGTGTGCAAAAGGCTCGTCCGTAGATGGAATGGGAGTGTGCTACACAGTTTATTTCGGGACGAGCCTCGTGTACGGCATGATGTATCATATAAGCTGTACAACTTAGCTACGGAACTGAGTGATTTAGAGATAGGAATTACCGGCTGTATTGAGAAGTCGGCATGGACCGCCATCAACTACCTTTCCTTCCGCGTTCACTCGAATTAAATCTGATGCCTTGAGGAGCGGCCAGGCGACACCGAATGGATTAACCCAGAAGCTAGTAGGCTCAACAGGGTCCTATTTTCAATCATTTAGTAAATCGAAAAGTCCAGTCATAACAGATATTGTACTCTTCCACTTGTAGGCCGATTTCGGAGACTTTCCCAACAAGCTTCCCTTTCTCTATTTCTGGAAAAGACTTACCCTCAAAGTAATGTGTCCCGCAACACCCTCATCAAATCCATATTTTGCAAAAATGCGGAATGCCAATACCAATCTGCCCTTTTGGTATTCTCTCTCTTTGTATGGATCGCCAGCTGTTGGCAGTGTTGGAATAGCTTGGTAATCCGTAAGCTCGGATTGTTTTGTGCTAACACCAACCTCAAGAGGCTCAGTGGCAGGTTGCTGGCTCTTGCTTGAAGGCACGCTTGCAACAGAGTCAACAATATCAGTGGTTGCAGATGGAGGAGCCATAATTGAAGAAATTATCAAGGTGTTTTGAGAACTGGCAATGAGATGGAAGTTGGAAACGGTGAAGAGATAGGTAAAGTTAGAAACCACAAGGTTACACTAGGAAATATACGATTGGCCAGTCAACGTACTTGTACTCGAATAGTGAACACGAGGTTGTGAGGAGATGCGGGGGATAATGGCGGGCGCTGATAAGTAGTGGATGTGATAGGGCAGCTGAGGTTCAAGGTTGGGGGTGACGTCGGCTGAGTTCAGAATGTGGGGTAGATGCTTGCCCGCATCGGGCTTGATCTTAACGCCGATACACTGTAGCTGAGCACGATCATTGTTGTGTCCTGACCCAGTGGGAGCACGGTCCATAAGTTATAGAAACCGGGAGTTCATAAAGGGGGTCAATTATTGCCGATATTTCTATGTCAAAAATACGCACCTCTCCCCCCCCCTTTCTATAATTCTCTGTCAACATGCCGGTTCCGCCCCTCCCGGCTATTGCTGCTGTGAATATTTACGTACAGGGGGTATCGGGGGTATAGGTAGAAGAAATTGGACTTACGGGTAGAGAAAGAGAGAGTGGGGTTTATGGCTCCGTTTTTGTCGCCTGTTATTCCGTAGAAAGCTTAATGACTATTAGATTATCTTTGATTCAGCGCTGCTTTGATTCAAGCCGTAAAAACCGGTTATAGTTATCGTCGGATTAAATAGTGGCTATATGTCGCGATATTTAATCTTGCTTTTTAGTCTAGGTTGTAGCTTCTTAACTTCTTTGCTTTTCAATCAACTGAAGGATTTCTTGTATACGAAACGGACATGGGCGGATTCGGTACGGAATTACTAAAGGTTTAATTACAAATAATTATACATATACTTATATAACTACCTACTTTAACTGTCGAGTTCTTACTATTATATTATAGAAGGGTAATAATAGCTTATATTTATTAAATAAACGAATTAAGAATATAAGATATGAATATAAATATAAAAGCTAATAGAAATCTGATATTAAAGAAAATATCGATTTATTTATTTATTCTTTATAAAAAGTAATTAAACTAACCCTTTAATATAATTAAAATGATAATATTACTATATCTAAAGAAAGAGAACCACAAGAATATTTGATGTTGTTTTACAGGAATTCGAACAAGTGTGTGGAGATTCAGACACTCATCTAATTGCAATCTATGTTATGTCTCGATATACATGGAATAGGTTTCTACCATGAAAACATCTGAAGGTTTAATGATCTAAGATCAAATTTGTGTCATTATATAAACCTTTTTACATAGTTCACGTGCAATGTATGCCACAGTTGGATGTGGTGTATGCATTAATAGATCTCTATATACTTGAGCGAGGGGTTCTAATGCATATAGAAGACTGCGGAACATTTCCTAGAATTAACAATATTGCTAAGACGAGGTGCAGTTGACAACTTCCACATTCTAGAACAAGACAGCTGAGATCAAGTCTTTTTGCAACAGTCTAGTAAATGAATCTCCATGCAAAGAATCAGGTTTTACTGTTAGCAAATCGTAACCATCTTTCCATATGTTTCTATCCAGCCCTTGGAGTGCAAAGTTGCCATACTGTTCATCGCTAAGCCACGGCGTCAAAAGTTTGACGTTTCTCTCAATACTTACTGTGGTCTGTCAATTTATCTCTCAGCACTGTCATTGTATGCCATTGCGACCCTACAACACCGTCCTTTTTTCGGCTAAGGTAAAACCAATTCTTGTTGCAGAGTTTCGTCTTTTCATTGTCAGACTTGCAGTCCTCCTTGGTATATTTTTCGAGTTCGGTTTCGAGATCAACCAATTCTGCTTGCAAGTACAATAAATTCCGTGCATTGAGACTGGAAAAGCGTCGGTAGATGCTCAGCTCGGGGTATTGACCTTGGAGACAGGTTAGAGCGGGGTAACCCTCCATATTGTGCGTGATAGTACTGCCGTTGACGGATGAAGCAAACGAGGAGACAACAAGACTGCTATTAATTCCCATAATCCAAGCTTCAGGTGCCTTATGTTGTAACTAAATAAACTAGGGAAACTATAAGCAAAGAACTGCTTCGGTCGTTACGGAGGGGAAATAAGGCTATGCAGAGCCTCACCGGGCGAAAGAAGCCTGCAACCCCGTACACCATGTAGATAAGCCCAATGCAACAGCACCAAAGATGCTTCGTAGCCTTGCAAAGAACGATTATATTTTCCAGCCTGGATGTGTACTTTTCTTTAACATGCACAGAAGCGCGATGTTGCAAAATAAGGTAAGATTAAAGTAACGCTGGAACCTTCTAAAGTCTTCTCGTAATTGAGAAATTCAATAGGTGATGTATAGAACACTGCTTCTATATCAAATAAAACAAAAGGTTTACCTGTACTCCGTATCCTCTTGATAACCTTAGGGTGCCACGAATATAAAACTCAAAGGCCCCTTTCCTAGCCCATGTCACGTGTTGCCCTGAGCATATACACAATCCTCCTCTCTGCCCCTCATTTCCAGCCTCCCTTCTGCAGACCCAGGCGCTGTGTTTCCGGAAAGGGTGTATTTTCAGATGAACAGTGGGACAGTTTTACTCACACTCTCAGCCTTCTAGGACCCGCTGTTTAGTAATAACTTCCAATCAAAATACCGTAGTGCAAGTAAATTGAGCTGAGTTTCTGAAGATTAGTCCAATCAGACCTTCTCCGGAAACACAGCGCCTGAGTCTGTAAGTAACCGGGAGAACACTCAATCCTCATTCGACCATTTTCCCAGTAAAATAATATCAGACTCATATCCTTAAAGTACAGATTGATCTAAGCTCAGAGGTTTCTTTCCAGAAACCAATCGGAGCGTGCAATATACGTTGCGAACGGGTTCACACATGAGGTATAAACGACTTGCCCCTTTAGTCTCACTCACAAACTGTCACTACGTCGTACTCGTATACTGACGCCCCCGCCAAGTTTATCCGCAGTTTTCTCATTGGCTATAGGCTAAACGAACTGTACCATCGCAATGGCTCCCCAATAACCTGATCGGATTTCGCTAAGCGACGTCGGATAACGCCTACCCGGAGGCCGCTGCTAACCCATGAAACCACCTTAGTCTCCCTTCCAACTATCCCCGCAACCACGAGCAAACATGGCATGTTGTCTTGTGCTTGTGAAAGAGGGTACAAGTACAAAAACGACGGAGTGAAACATCTCTCGAATTAACCCGTACGATAATCTTGTTAACAAGTGTTCAATATCATGTTTCTAGAACCGCTCCTCCCCAAATTCTCGGCAACCACGCTGATCGCAGGAGTCGCGGTATTTTGCTTTGGAATCTATGCCGTGGCTGTTGCAGGAAGATATCAATTCAGCGCCAAATCGCCGAAACGAACAAAAGAGGGATATCCAATCATAGGAGCAATCCGTTTCTTTACAGCTCGATGGGATTTCTTCCGACATGCCAGACAACAAGCACCGACTGGGAATTTCAGCTTTTTCCTGGGGAAGCACCCCGTTGTTGGGTTGACTGGTGATAAATCACGCATTTTATTTTTCGAGAGTCGAGAATTGGGATTCGCTGAAGGGCATGTTTTGCTTTATACAAAGAATGTGACATCAAAAAAGGGCTAACGCAGAAGTTCTAGATATGCGGTCCTCTTTGGACAAGTTCCGAATAGCCTGCAGGATGAGAAAGCGGTAGTCAATGAGAAGGACTTCACCACTTACTTCTCTCGCCGCATTACTCGTATGCTTAGAAACGAGAACTTCAACAAAGGTTAGCAGGGCAAAACAAAGATCCATTTCGAGCGCTGACTGACGTTGGTTTAGGCTTACCCAAACTGATGGAAGATGTCCAGATCAGCATGAAAAAACTATGCGATGACCCATCTGGCATCACCGACCCCTTTGAAAGCGTTTACCGAATTGTTTATCAATTGACTATCCGCATGGTGGGTTCTGATGATATCGCAAATGACCCCGAGCTCTGCGAGAAGACACTTCAGTTGTATCATACCATCGAAAATAGTTCCACGGCTATAGCAATTATGTATCCATGGTTTCCATCACCCGCCAAAATTAAACGAACAATTGCAGCCGGTCGCCTTTATATGTTGATCCAGAACATTGTTAATGAAAGGAAGAAGTCAGGTCATCGAGGAGAAGATCCTTTGCAATACCTGATGGATGAAGGCGACGATGTCAAAAGGATAATTGAGGTAATCCATTTCTCGAGCATATATAAATGCATCAATCAGCTAACCCTACGTTATCAAGTTCGTCATTGGAGCGCTGTATGCCGGGCTCCTAAACAGCGGCATCAACGTAGCCTGGGTCCTCCTCTATCTCTCCAAAGATCCCTACTGGATGTCCAAAGTCCGAGAAGAAGTCCAAACAGTCGCCGCAAAATACTGTCCCGACACCGACGCTCCACTCTCCCAGCAACTGACATTCGTCCCCGTCGAAGCGTGGGAATCCGAGTTCCCTTCTCTAGATCTATGTCTCAAAGACAGTATCCGTCTACAGCTCCTCGGTGCCGTTTTCCGTAAAAACACGAGTGGTCGTGAGATTCCTACCGGTGTTGGTGATGAAGTGATTCCACCTGGTGCTTATGTTACGTACCATACTGCGGATGTCAATTTGGACCCAACTATTTACCCAGATCCGCTTAAATGGGATCCAGCGAGATACTTGCCTGATAGAGCGGAGGATAAGAAGAGGCCGTATGCATATATCGGTTGGGGAGTGGCCAGACACCCGTGCCGTAAGTTTTTCTTGAGAATATATCAAATTCAAACCTTTGACTGACGGTTTCCGTTCTAGTTGGTATGAGGGTAAGAAACCTATGTCTATATTGAGAAATTTCAATCTATGCTGACATGAAGTAGTTCGCAAAACTAGAACAAAACCTCATCACCGCCTTTTTCATCGCCAACTTTGATTATGAATTAACCGACAAAGATGGAAACCCACTTGCAACCATACCCTCAGTCGACTACAATGGAACGTCCGCCACAAAGCCCAAACCCTCGATTTATTTAAAGTACCAAGTTAGATGAGTTTCCAAAAGTAATGTGAAAGCGGTATATAACGGGTATTTATGAAAGCAGTTTGGAACCTCAAAATGTCGTGCATGATGAATCTTTTGTGATATACTTTAGTGGAATTATGTAACGGTACTCGTATTAATATTGGTTTGAATGGAGCTTTGAATCTTTCTTACGAGTTTTGATTTAAACAGAACTTGATTTGTGGAATATTAAAGACATTGATGATCTATTCAATGAACACGAGATTCCACATAGATGTATATATACAAGCTAGACAGCCTTCTGATGATACCATTTACATACCCCACATTCAATATCTCCGAACCTCCGATCGGTAGCCCATCCCTTGCTTTGAAATACACCTATCATTGCTAAGCCTAGTGGAAAATCACCTCATCCTATTAAGTTATTCGGGACGTCGATCCCTCCGAGTAGGATACTACCAAAACTCCCAAATATAAATACAACTTCACCCAACTACACCCCTTTCCCAACTTCTAATAACATCCAGATTTTCACTCCCTACCCAACCAACAAACCAGCCAAATCAGCCAAATCAGCCAAATCACGTGCTAAACCCCACTCCACACTTCAGTAACCTCCAGGGCTGGAATAGGAGCTACCCCGCATTTCCCCCACGTTAAGCCACACCCCAAACAAAAGCAAGAATACCCATCATGGCACAACCCAAGATTATTCTATACACGAATCATCAATGTCCATGGGCCCATCGAGCTCATATTGCTCTCCGTGAGCTGGGCGTTCCATATGAGGAGGTCCTCATTGACTTGAGTAAACCGCGGACGCCAGAATGTAAGTCTAGGTTCATACTTATACCTATCCCTGCACATCATGATCTTGAAAGAACATGAACCTTTCGTCAGAGCCCGATTCTTTTGACACCTCAGTACTCTCACGAAAAACTTCATTTCAATCTCCATCCCAACATCCCAAACCCCCCCCCCAAAAAAACCAACAAAAAAAAACACTAACCCCCACCCAGACCTCCAAATCAACCCCCGCGGCCTCGTCCCCTCCATCTCCTACAACAACCAAATCATCACCGAATCCGCCATCGTCTCTCAATTCCTCGTCGACGCCCACCCAAGCCACCTCCTCAAGCGCAGCAACGAAGAAGGCGGCGCCCTCCAACGCGCACGCATCAACTTCTTCGTCGACACCTGGTTCACGAAGATCAGCCCGACGTACTACCCCGTTCTCAAGGCGAAAGGGGAGGAGAAGGAGGAGGCGGCCGCGAAGGTCGTGGATGCGGTTGTCAAGGAGATTGAGCCGTTGCTGGTGGATGCGGGACCGTTCTTTGGGGGGAGTGGGAGGTTGAGTTTTGCGGAAGTGTGTTTTTCGCTCTCTTTTTCTCTTTCTCTTTTTACTTTCTGCTCCGTTTTTGTTACGCTATACACCCCCTCCCCTCCCCCCAACAAACAAAAAACTCACACCCCCGGATTCTCATAGGTCCTAACCGGCTCCTTCATCATCCGCCTCCTCGGATTCTCAAAGTACCCCGAGCTCGTCCCCGCCTCTCTCCCCGCCGGTCTCGAGGCCAAAGCCCCCAACTTCTGGAAGTGGGCAAATGCGGTGGTAAAGGAGGAGAGTGTGACGTATATCTGGGATGAGAAGGCCTATGCAGAGGCCACGATCAAAAGGCTTGCGACGCTTTGAGGAGCTGGATTCTCTTAAGTCCTGAGGCGACATCGCTTAGGGGGCTGCACTGTACTGTAACCGAGGACTTGGCTTTGCGGGTTAGGTTTGTGGGTTACGAGTGAGTTGAGTTTGGGACCGTAAATTGATTTTATGGGTCTATGAATGGTTCCCGGAACTCTGTGTGCAATTGACTTTTGTATGACCTTTCAAGAAAAGTCTGCCTACGGTGACATTTGAGAAAGTTGAGCCCACCATGAAAGCCGTATTCTTAAGTGAACATATGAAGTTTTGTAGGGTGGTCAGATTGCTCTAACACATATTCAACTTGAGAATGACAAGTCACATGCTCCCAACCACATCGCCAGTTCAAACGACAGCATTGATCAATACCCATCACTTCACATCAAACTCCAAACGTATCATTAAGATTTTCTCATTCCTCTGCTTGTTCTACACCTACCACTCCAAAGAAGTAGGGGGTATTGTACCATGCATCGCCGTCCCAATGAAAAGTAACAAAAAAAAGACGCCATTTTGATTCCCACCACTGCAGCACTCAACCACCATTCCCAATCACCAAGTCTCCATCCAAACGGTCCCCTTTTCCCCCACCCACTTCCCCCAAAGTCTGCCAAATGCACAAGAACACAGAAAACGCAGACGGATCTCAGAGGACTGGGATGAATATGCAAGCCGATGCCCATAAGTAACTAAATTTCTTTTCGCATTCGCACGTAAACGTGCAAGGAAAAAAAATCTGCCCAATGTTCCCAAATTTGCCCGAAACCGAGAAAGGAAAAAAAAAGCAGGATCCAGCAGCCATGGTAATAACTTTTTGCAATGAAGAGTACGTTAGAGTGGGACGTTTACGGGGTTCAGTTGAGATTCAAAAGTTCAAGGATTGAGATTGGTGGCATGGCCCAGGGTGCGATTATGCGTTATCTTCGATAGATGCGCCTTTGAGATCGGCGACAACATCAGCAACAGCCTCCTTGATGAGTTCGACTTCGTTTGCGACAGATCCACCATCGTCAACACCAGCAGTGGCTTTGGTCTCTCCGTGGCTCTTGGCTTTGGCTGGGGCAGAAGATGCGGCAGGGGTCTCGGCCTCTTCAGCCTCAAGTTTCTCAAGCTCTTTCTTGGCCTTCTCGATGTTCTATTGCGGGGATTAGAAATTGCAACGCAGAATGAATGGTATCGGGATGATTTACCTTCTTGGTCTGATTCTCCTGGTCAGACTTCCAGTGCTCCAACTTTGCCTTAACCTTCTCCAAAACAACTGGAACATCGGCAGCGCTCATTGGTGGCTCAATTCCCATGGAAGAGCAGTCTTCCATGACACTGGGAGGACAACTGAATTTGGCAGCAACAGGCGCAGCATCTTCAACAGCAACGTTCTTCTTGTTCTTCTTGCCCTTTTTCTTACCACCAGTGCCAGCAAAATAGTCCTCCTCGTCCTTCTTGACAATCTTGGTACCCTTGAGTCCGGAATCATCAACCTTTCTTTGAGCAGAAGCCTGTAGTCCAGATGGGGCCAAAAGTGGTGCCTTTTCTTGCTTGAATGTAGGATCGAAAAACTGGAGAAGACTTTGTGCACGTCTAATTTCATCTAAATATGCCTTCTCACTGGCCTCTGCAAGCATTTGTTGGGCACGTTCCTTCTTCTTTTCCTTCAAAGCATTCTTGTACTCGTTCTCTTTGCGCTCACGCTGCTTTTGACGGGCTTCGTACTCCCATTTTTGGACAGCACGGTTGGCGTTGTAGTAATCGTCCTTGAGCTTCTTGACCGCAGCCCACTTTTCTTGTTGCTCATTGTGATATTTGGTTCTCTCGTCTCGGAGTCCTTTGATGTTCTTGTAAGTCTCGTCCTCCTTGGCCTTGTATCCGTCAAGCTCAGTTTGAAGTTTGTTATACTTCTCGCTCAAGGCCTTGCTTTCTGGGTCGTTCGTGCTATCGCGTAGCTTCTTGATCTCGGCCTTTTTGGTATCAATGCTCTTCTGGGTCTCGTCAAAGCCAGCAAATTGCTTGCGCAGTTTTCGCAGACTAGAGATCTCGGCTAAAGCCTTCTTCTCGTCTACCAACTTCATCATACCGCTGTTGACTTGCTTGTCCAGGCGTTCGATCTCACGATCAACATCTTCTAATGACTTGTAGGGCAAACGTCCACGGGCCGTCTTGAGGGCCGTCTGATCAGCGCGCATGCTGTCATCGAGTTTCTTGATCTTGTCCAGGACTTGACCTCGACCGGCCTTGCCCTCGCCTTGTTGCTTCTGGATCTCTTTAAGTTGGGACAACACCTCGGCCTTTGCCTTAGCATGAGGCGAGTCTTTGTTACTCCCACCGACATCGAGCTTGGCTTTGACAGCATTCTACCATCGTACGTTAACAATTATTCATAGATGCAGATATGTGTGGGTTGGATAATGTTGCATCGGCCGACCCGATCTCTGCACGTACCAATTTCTCCAAAGCAACAGCAAGTTCCTTCTCCGCTTTAGCCAGGGATGCCTTGTATGTGGCTTCATCTGGCTTCTCGGGCTTCTCGAGTCTCTCAACCTTCTTCTTTTCGGTGTTGCCAGCATCGAACATGGCGGCGCCTGAGGGGGTTGCGACGTCGGCCATTGTGGCAGGATCTCGTGTAGAAAATTGGGAGAGAGGCAGAGAGGTGGCTTCAGGAGTGGAGTGTCCTTATAGACAGCTCAGCAGATAGGGCAGGGCAGATCACAAGTGTAATTGAATAACTTGTGTGGGGAGTCTAAAGAAGTCTAGAGATGACCACCAGATAATCGGCCCCAGCTTCGGCCCCAGCTTCAGCTCAGCCTAAGGACCTAAGGAACACATTTCGGTAGAACTGTGGTGAATTTCAGGGTCAGGCGTGTACCAGCGAGGTCAGGGTCGTTGCGGTGACCAACTAAGACCAGTAGCGCATTACCCGGTAAGCTTCTCAAATTATTTTGCAGCCTCATCCATCGCATCTCAACCTCGTCGTCTTTGTCCCTCTGTTCAACTCCAACTATCCAACCCCACCACCCTCATTTTTCCACATACGCGCGCTTGTCGGGGACCATCTGCGTGATTCTTGAATCAACCTCAGGCCTGCTCTGACCTCTGCCAAAATGTCCGCCGACGAAGACCGCCGGGTCAAGCAGTTGGAGGCTGGGAACAGAGAAGCTGCGCGCATGTGGCGCGCATGGCGAACAATTCATCAAATGGTTCAGGACCGAGGGTATACGTTAGCCGAGGAGGAAGTCAATATGTCTCTGAGAGAATTCAAGGACAAACACTGCTCCAGCGATGGTCATGTTAGGTTCGTCCGAGAAATTTGAATCTGCCCATTGGCATACTCCGACCATGGGCGCAGCTAACAAAGCATTCGCAAACAGCAAGGCCAACATGAAATTCTCTGCTCATCCTAGCGATGATATGATGAGAAAATACTCTACCCCACCAACCCTTCGCGAACCAAATCCACCTGCCCCAGATATTGGGCCAATCTGGTGTGAATTCCTCGAGGCAGACAACGTTGGAATTAAGCACCTTCGTACATTTGCGCAGTACCTCTCCGCGAACAATTTCCATACCGGTATCCTGATAACGAGTGTTAACATCACTCCTTCCGCGCTTAAAATTATCCCAGCGGTTGCAAACGAGACGAGAATCGAGACCTTCAATGAACAGGATTTGTTGGTTAACATCACCCATCATGAGTTGGTGCCCAAACATGTTTTATTGAGCAAGGAGGAGAAATCGGCTTTGTTGGAGAGATACCGTCTAAAGGATACCCAACTTCCACGTATTCAGATGACTGATCCAGTTGCGCGATACATGGGGTTACGAAGAGGGCAAGTGGTGAAGATTATCAGAAAGTCCGAGACGGCTGGTCGGTATGCGAGTTACAGACTGTGTGTATGATTGCAACGAGGATGGTATTTTGCGCGACGGTTCCGGTCCGCTTGGGAGTTTGGTGGCGTTCTATTTGGGGAAGAAAAGCATTGATCCATGGCGTCAAGGGAGACAGATTGAGAAATGGTGGATCTTGTGCTTGTACTAATAGCATACCGATAATTTTCGCCGGACAATGAAAATTTATATCTAGAAATATCATTTGAGGTCTGATGTGGTGCTTGGACTCGTGCTTGTGTCTGTCTTAGGACCAGCTTTCTCTACTCTTTACACCGACAAGTGTCTCCTGCTACCATCTTCATAGCGCAGATTCGATGTCCAGGTTTTTATACCTAGTTTTCCGTCGTACTCCATAGAGCAAAACTACCTACTTCCAGTATCCCGACTTCAACCTCAAACCCAAATCCTAGTCCACCCCTGCACTTTTTTACTTCACACCACCCCACTTTATCCCTCTCGGCTCACCTTGGCATGGACTCAGGGGTAGAGCAGCGTAGTCGAGAGTCTCAAGCGTCTTACTCCAGTTCTTTCATCATTATTCCAATGACCCCTTCGAGGCCTAGGTAAGTGTTTTATAGTAGTGTACCGGTAGTAGGAGGGGTATGAGAGTAGGTTATGGAGACATGGTATTATCTATAGTACCCTGGTGGTACGAATGTCGTTTTATTTTTTAGCGAGGAAAGTTAAAATGAAGATAATGAATGAATGGATTAGTAGGAATGTTACTTGATTAACGGTAAAAAAATAAATACTAAAAATCGCTTTTTAGTTGTTGGAGATGTTGTTGTTTTATTGCTTTATTGGGCGGCTTTTTGTATATCGTACACGTATTAAGAAGATGCTTAGCTAGAAGATCGGGAAAGACTTTTATATGCTATATAATGGTTTTATATGTAGAATGAAGTGTTAGTGGGCTGAGTAATCCTAAGTAATTTGGAGGTAGGCGAAGATAGTTAGATATTTAATTCTCTTATATATATATATATATATATATATANGGTGTAGATCATCGATTTATCCTGAGTTTTTCGCATAGCCTTCTTCGTTATACGTATAAGCTTCCCCTCTCGTTCAATGATATGATATGATATTAATTACTATTAAGTATATGAAGTATAAAGAAATATCTCCCCGCTACTTGTAATATAAAATTCAGCCCTGAAATATACTAAAGCGTTACCTATCGTGGAATGTCACCTCTTGATATGAGCTCACGAGTACGTGAACATCTAAAAGATGTGGGCGAAATGCAAGAGAAGAGGACGAGAAATGGATTACCGGGGGCAGTTGGGGTAGAAACGGAGCTCAAACAGACGTGGAGGGTTGCGAGCTAATATCTTACTATACTTGTTGATTAATCTTTCACACTCAAGAAGTGAAGTCATAAATAGAAAGCAAAAGTGAAAGGATTGGCTTTATAGCGTTTTGTACGTTTGAATAAGTTTAAATAGAGGAATGTTAGGGATAGACGTTTGCTAAAAGAATTTAGGAATTGGTGGGGGGGCAGAAGAAAAGCGAAAGACATACCCGAAAAGGTTGATTTAGCGGTATCGATTAGAAGGGGTGGAAGTGGGGTATTGAGAGAAATGTAGAGAAGTTGGATAAACTTGGAAAGAAGGGTGTAGAAGCTATATAGAACATCTAATGATAGTATTGCAGAAGTTTTGATCTACATAATCTCGACTGCGAAACATACAAGAGCCGTAGAATCAACGATCAAGCTCACCCAAACCATCCATCATAGATCCTTCCAGTAATCTCCTCGAGTGCGGAAAATCAAGTTAGGCCCATCATGAGCAGAGGTAAAGCCATCATACAATTGAAACTCCCCACCACGCTCTCTCCCCACCCCTCCACCTCGTTTCCCAGCACCAGCAGCGCCCATAATCCCCGGTGCAATCTCAAAGTCAAAATACCAAAGTGTTTTAGCAATCACCATCCCAGCCTCAAGATAAGCCATTGACTTGCCAGCACAGCCACGAGGTCCAGTTGAGAAAGCATCGAAAGCTGTATACATCCTGTGAAGCGCCTCTTGGTCATCAATCATCCAACGCTCCGGTCGAAATTCGAAAGCGTCTGGGAAATAAGCTTCGTTGTGATGTAGCGAATAGATGTTCACTCCGAGTTGGGTGCCGAGGGGGATGACATGTCCATCAACGACCAGTGGACCATTTCTTTCTTCCCCTTTCGCAAGCTCGTACCACAGAGTACCTCCTACGGGGGGAGAAAGACGCAGAGCTTCTTCAAAGCACGCGCGAAGATATCGACAGCCCGAGAGCTGTGGGCCACCTTTAATCGCATCACCGTCGGCAAAAGTATGTCGGACTTCGTCCGCGAGTTTACTATACGCCTCTGGACTTCGTGAGAGATAGAAGAAAAGAGCTGACATAGCCGTCGCAGTTGTGTCCCCTCCTGCCGGGAAGAAAAAGACCGCTTCTGCCCACAATTCGTTGAATCGGATGCTATCAGGACCACCCGTTTCCACCTGCTCGGCGATGAAGGAATAGAAATCGACCTTTGCGTCTTTTTCCATGGCTAGCCGTGTTGAGATCATACGCTCTAATACTCTGAGGTAGTTCAAACGCGCCTTGCGAGTCAGTACATGAACAAGAGGGTCGAGAAATCGGTTTTTGAGAGCAGGAAGCTGCATGAAGGAGTTGGCGCGATAATTACCCAAGTCGATGCCTTTGATCATGAAACGATTCTCTTCTTCCGTTTGAGTATTCAGCGGGAAACCAAAGGCTAGTAGGCCGATGATATCGAGACCGAGTCTTTTGCAGCGTTCGGTCATGTTGATTGGGCTGTGACTGGATTCCTTTGACGTTGCTAGCAGCAGCTGGAGGAATGTTTGAATCTGGGCTTTCATGGTAGGCTCGAATAGACGAACCGAACGGTCCGAGACGACTTTGGCTATCAGCTTTCGCTTGGAACGATGTCTATCTCTGTCGACACAGTTGAATATGCTCTCGACACCACTAGCCTGTAGCGTGAGTCGGTAGACATGTGATTTGGTAAGGCGGTGGTTATTGTAGATTTCTATATCATAACATGAACATTAGCATCTTGAGATTTGCGTTCCGGGCAGTTTTGAGGTTTCCGCTGACCTTGAAGGGCAGTGGGTGTGTTGAACACAAGCCTGTCCGGTCCGGCACGGAAAACAGAGCCTTTTTGGAAAAATCAGCTTCGAGACAGAGTTGAATGGAATAACAGTAAACATACCATACTTAAGATGATCGCGATATGTTATGAGGGGCAGTTTTCTCGACAGTGCGTACCAGCCAGCATAGCCGTCGGTGATTTTGGCGATTAGCGGGCCTGGATAACTACGCAGTGGGTGGAGGAGTATGCGATAGCTAAGAATTAGTAAATACTGACAAGACGACTATGTCAGTCTCTGACTTTTACTGTCATGCTTCGGGATAAGAAAACGTACATAGAGCACGAAGGCCAAACTAGCAAGAGTATGAAGAATGCCATCTCCTAGCATTCTGAAGAATCGTAAAAACTGCAATGGAATCTTCCAGAATAATAACATGAGAATGAAAACATGAGAACAAACTTGAGTGATACGTGGTGAGCGACTTCAAACAATCACGCAACAAGTCCGAGTTCAGGAATGGGCCGAATGGCACATTTCCCAGCCCAGAGTTAGGTATACGGATGACCGTCCACCTTCCATATTAGTCTTACCAACATTCAAATGCAGTTGGTGCACTTGCAGTATGCAAGTCCGTTTCGCCCATATTCAGACATGGCCAATTGGACACGTTGGTTCCGCGATAGCAAATCATACCGGCTCTTCGGGTCCTGGAAAAACTGCCTATTTTGTTCCTCCTACACCTGTTGTACCGCCTTTTGAACACTAAATCATAACGACGTGACTAAAAAGATATCTAGGTACAATTAGAAATATAGTTGAGTTATCCCTGCGTCTACTAGTATTTTGTATATACTTTTCCGAATCTTGGAGAGTACTGTAAGAAACCTGTTGCTCAAAACAGTGTCTTCTCGGTACAAATTCGTAAGTTTTTTCAGGGCCCTAAGTGTTGAAAGCTGTAATATCGTCACTTAGCTGAACGAGCTGGATCAGCTGAATAAGCTGGAATAGCTGAAATAGCTGAATATGCATGTTTAGTTAATTACACGTACTTATAGTCGTACTTGTTTAGTAGATGATGCGTAGTACTTGATTAATTTGTTTACGTATCGATTTAGTCTTGTTTTAGTCTTTTTGTAATCCTTTTATATTAGATTATAGATTTATTTAGGCCCTGGGAGACCTGAATACTAGTTTTAGCTAGGAGTGTTTTTTGTCTATATAGAGGCGTACCTACCCCTGTATCTTAGAGAATCAAGTCACCTTTTACACTCACTTCTTTGTACTTCACTTATGTAATATTCACTTATACTGGTTTCGCTTATTCCACACTTGTGATTCGTCTGTCCCTCCGACAGGTTATAAGCCCGGGAGTACGCTCCTGGAATCTCAGAAACCTTCGATATTATCCGCGCATACAAACTTGTACTAGTCTTTGATCTGCTCGTTTGTTGTTGTGCTGGTGCTGTACAAAGTGAGTCCTTCGCTTAGCTAAGCGACCCCCCTTTACCACTTTAGACTTCTAGTAGTGTGCGTCGGCACGCTACTATAAAGTGGGATCCTAGGGCTAGCCTTGGGTGCTGCCCTAGCTTAACCTATATAGTAAAGACCCGCGGCCTGCGTCCCTGAGACAGGAGCTATAGGGAGGGAATAACCTATAGAGTGCTTATAAATAATTAGTGGGCAACCCTTTTTATACTATAAGTACGCTAGCCTGCGACTATAATTTAACGTGTGCGTTATCCTATAGCGGGTATTATAGTCATCTTCTCATACCAAGGTACCCATACTTATAATTGTACTTATATCGGCGTGTATTTGTATTGAATTATATAGGAGTGGCTGTCTTTATTATATTAGGTCTATATTAGTTATAGACTAGTATCGGACGTATCTCTAAGAAGCCATCCTCGGAGAGGGAGAGAAACGTGCCTTTACTACGTAGGGTATAACCCTTATTCTTAACTAAGAGAAACTATCTTAGTAGGATAATATTCGCTATATAAAGCACTACTTACTCAAAGGAGCCTATAGAGCCTCTAGCTTATATAATCCGAACTTTTAGTAAGTGCTACAAGGGCACGTAACTAATCGTACTATACGTACTTTTGGGGGGTAATATATCCTTTGGATATTTTTATATATATTTATATATATAGATAAATCAGATCACTTCTAGTACTACTTGAAAACACGTCGTTTTTAAGTACGTACAAAAACTTCTGAATAATCTATCCCTATATACTTATATTCGTACGGAAGACTATATATATATATATATATATNTAGTTAATTGAAGCCGAAATCTACCTTAGGGTAAACGGCTATATGCCCTATATAGAAGGCCTTATAAAGGAGCCGGATAAATCCCTTTACTTCGAAGGAGATAAGGCTAGGACTCCTGAACTAGCTATTAAATATTAAGAGAAGCTAGAGGATTATATATCCAAGAATAATAGAGTACTAGCGGCTCTATAGGGGTTATTGTCGACTAATAACCTAAAGCGGTTTTTAACCTACGCTTTAGCCCGAGTACTTTGGCTAGCTATTAAGCTAGACTTCGGACACTCCTCTATTAAGCTAATTAGCCGCTATTACTCTAAGCTAAACCTAGCTAGGTATAGTAACTTTAACTCTATAGACAAGTATATTAGAGAAATCTAAATAGCCGCCAGGGCCCTCGAAGAACTAGGGTATAAAATCCCTAACTTAATAGTAATTATTACTATTTATAGTAACTTGCCTAGCTCCTTTAACTCCTTTATCTCTAGGAAGTATAAAGAGATAAGTAAAATCTCTCCTCCTTCTTCTACTATAGACGTAGATAAATATATAGGAGATCTAATAGCCGAAGATTCTAGAATTAGTACTTCGGAGGCTAATAGAGCTTTTAAGTCGAATAAAGACCCTTTTTATACAGACTGTAGAAAATACGGTTATACAAATAAGAAGTGTCCTAAGAAACACCCGGAATTAAAGAAGGATAAGCCTAATACTAATAATAAAGGTAAAAAGGATAAAAATCCTAACTCTAATAAAAGGGGTAAAAAGAAGGGTAATAAGGACTCTAATAAAGACTCTAAGGAGTCTAAGGACTCTAGCAAGAATAAGGAGTCTAATACCACTTCTACTAAGCTAGTGATAACGGCTATAAGCGAGCAAGATACTTGTTTGTTTACCTCTTCGCTTAACGAATCTAATTATATTATATTAGATTTAGGGGCTTCGGAATACTTTACCCTGAATAAGGGCTGGCTTATTAACTATAAGTATATTAGTAATAAGGTTATTACCGTTGCTAATAGTAAAAAAATCCCTATACTAGGTATAGGTAATATACCCCTTATTTTAGAAGATAATACGAAAGTACTCCTAAAGAACGTATACTACGTACCCTAAATAGCAACTACGCTATTATCCGTACACTTTCTAAGGACTAAGGGCTTTATAACAAGCTTTAGTCAAGAGGAGAAGGCTATTATATATAATAAGTCTTATAAGGATTTCAAGATATCCGCCTCGTGGGATCGAAGGGCCTATTACTTAGATAATATAAGAATAGACTACCTAGAGCTCGAAAGTGTCGTGTATAAGGTCAATAGCTCGAATAGGAAGGAGTCCTTTGCCTTATTATACAAGCGACTTAACTACTTAAGTCCTCCTTATTTAGTAAAGACTATTAGTAATACTATAGGATTTAAACTAGATAAGAACTTAAATAAGAAGGTAGAGAGTTATACGCCTTACTATAACAGCAAATTCACTAAAATAGTAAGCTATAATCCCTTAAAAGACT
This sequence comes from Hymenoscyphus fraxineus, assembly GCA_900184765.1. Taxonomy (NCBI): domain Eukaryota; kingdom Fungi; phylum Ascomycota; class Leotiomycetes; order Helotiales; family Helotiaceae; genus Hymenoscyphus; species Hymenoscyphus fraxineus. The sequence continues at coordinate 66,019 of LT855423.1, forward strand.
ATAGTAAACAACCTCTCGCTTATTTCGATCTCGACCTTTTAGGTCCTTTTATTAAAGGATTAAAAGGAGAGCTTTATATCCTTGCCTTTACTTGTAGAGCTATAAGAGTTGTATACCTATATACTCTTAAATTCAAGTCCGAGTCTATAGATAAACTTATAGAGCTATTTAAGCTACTAAAGAATTAATATAACGTCTTACTTAAAGGACTACACTCGGACAACGCCGGTAAATTAACAAGCGATAAGTAGACTACCTTTTATAAAGAGGAAGGCATATATAATAACTATATAAGTCCTTATAGTCAAGAGTAAAATGGAATAGCCGAGAGACTTAATAAGTATATACTTAAACGACTTATAGCTATAATCGACGAAAAATCCATTCCTCTGTTCCTGTGGCCGTACTTAGCTAAGGCTATTATACATATAAAGAACCGTACGTATAATAGCGTGATTAGCCGTACTCCTTTCGAGGCTCTTACGAAAGAAAAGCCGGATATTAGCTATATACAAATCCTAGGTTCTATTTGCTATTATCTTAAACCTAAGGAACTTAGACAAGGCAAATTAGCTAATAAAGCTAATAAAGGTATTCTTGTAGGCTTTGAATCAAGTAATAACTACCTAGTATACGATATAGATAAAAGATCTATTATATCTACTAGGGACGTTACTATAAGAGAAGACCTCGAAACCAAGGATACCTATAAGCGTAGGCAGGACTATTCCACTCTATTAGACAAGGAATCGAATAGTTATAACGACTTATTAGAGATATCCTCTTATATATCCGAAGATATAGAGAACTCTAATAGTAATAATAACTCGAATCCTCCTTCTAGAAGTAGGAGTAGAAGTAGATCTAGTAGCCTATCTAGCCTAGGATCTACACCTAGCCCTCCTCCTAATTAGAGTACCCCCCTCGCTAGCCCTGGTTTAGAACAGGGGCAAGAATTGCCGAGGCTAAGAGCTAAGCGAGATATTGATTACTCGGCTCTTAATAGGGGTGAACCTTCTAGGCGAGACCACCAAGCTAGCCTAGCTTCGCTAGAGCATATAGACTCACTATATAGCCTAGCATCGAACGCTTATCTATCGTCTAAAATAGAAGGCGATTTAGAAGAGAATAATAATAGTAATAATAAAGTTATTATTATTAAACCTTCGAGTATTTTCGAGCCTAAAGTCTTCGACGAAGCTGTAGCCGAAAATAACCCTTTTAAGGAAGAGTGGATTAAGTCTATGCAAATAGAGCTTAATACGCTAGAGTCTAATAGTACGTGGAATCGTATAGAGCCCCTTAAAAATCCTAAGGATTTAGAGGCCGTCGAATCTAATATTCGACCTATAAAGACTCGCTGGGTATATAAGGTCAAGGACCTTAAGAACGGCTATATAGAGCTTAAATCTAGGTTTGTAGCTAAAGGCTTTGAACAAATCCTAGGTAAAGACTATATAGATTCGTACGCGGCGGTTATAAAACAAAGCGTATGGAAATTACTATTCGCTAAGTCTCTTATAGATAATTCTATTATATATAAGATCGATATAGTATCCGCTTTTACCCACGGACCTATAGACTATAAGAATATCTATATAAGCCCTCCTAAAGGCTTAGGAAAGGTTCTTAGTCTAGGTAGTTTATCTATCGAAGATAGTAAACATATGCGCGTATTAGAGCTTAATAAGGCTCTATACGGCTTGAAACAGTCGGCTAGGATCTGGTACTTTGTCTTAACTAAAGTACTTATAGACCTAGGGTACTCCTGTCTTAAAACAGAGGCCTGTATTTATATAAATAAGCGAGTAAATATCCTTATTTGTATATACGTCGACGACCTTGCTATTATAGCACCTACTATTAAAGATACTTAGGACCTTATAAAGGAACTTCGAAAGCACTTTAAAGTAAAGGATCTTAGTCTTATAAAAGACTATCTAGGGGTTAATATAAGCTATATATATAGTAATAACTCTAGATATCTAAGACTTAACCAATCGAATTATATTTGTAATTTAACTACTAAATATAGATTAAACGATTCTAATCCTATATACTCCCCGATGGACGCTAAGTTGAAATTAGTCTCTAATAGCGGTAAAGCTAGTAAAATAGAGATTAAGGACTTTCAGGGGTTAATAGGGTCTCTCTTGTTCCTAGCCCTAGGGACTAGAGCGGATATATGTTTCTCGGTAGGAAGGCTAGCGAGGTACGCTAGTAACCCCTCTAATATCCACTTTATAGCGGGTAAAAGGATACTACGGTACCTGAATACTACAATTAAGTACTACGTTACTTTTAGTAGTAAACTTAGCCCCTATATAAGCGGATATACCGATTCGGACCACGGAGGCGATATAGAGTCAGGTAAATCTACTAGCGGCTTTTGCTTCTTTATAGCAGGGGGTCCTTTCTCTTGGCGTTCGAAGCTTTAAAGCACTGTAGCTCAAAGCTCTATAGACGCTGAGTATATAGTACTTAACCTTAGTTCAAGAGAAGCTGTTTATATAAGGGCTTTATTAAAAGAACTGGACTTTTATAGCCAGTCTATATTACCCCTATATATCGATAATAAGAGTGCTATCGACTTATCCGAGAACCCTGTTTTCTACGAAAGAACTAAGTATATAAACGTTAAATACTACTATATAAGAGAACTTCTCTTCAAGGGTATTATAAACGTCGAGCAAATAGGGACCTTAGATAATAAAGCCGATGGTTTTACTAAGGCCCTAGACAGGGTTAAATTCAGGGGCTTTCTAGCCTAATTAAACTATATATCTTAGCTTAAAAGCTGGGTATTTCCTTTGTTTATTTGTTTATTTACTTTGTCTTGCTTAGATGTTTACCGCATTGTTTATATGTTTATACTCGTCCTAGCTATTTATCTTTAAAGATTATAGCTATTAGCGAAGTACTCATTAAGGGGTAGTGTTGAAAGCTGTAATATCGTCACTTAGCTGAACAAGCTGGATCAGCTGAATAAGCTGGAATAGCTGAAATAGCTGAATATGTATGTTTAGTTAATTACGCGTACTTATAGTTGTACTTGTTTAGTAGATAATACGTAGTACTTGATTAATTTGTTTACGTATCGATTTAGTCTTGTTTTAGTCTTTTTATAATCCTTTTGTATTAGATCATAGATTTATTTAGGCCCTAGGAGACCTGAATACTAGTTTTAGCTAGGAGTGTTTTTTGTCTATATAGAGGCGTACCTACCCCTGTATCTTAGAGAATCAAGTCACCTTTTACACTCACTTCTTTGTACTTCACTTATGTGATATTCACTTATACTGGTTTCGCTTATTCCACACTTGTGATTCGTCTGTCCCTCCGACACTAAGAAGGCTATCTTTGAATGGTTTATTATTCATGTGCTCGCATCCTGGAAGGTATTGGTGAAGGGGCTGTACACCCACCCTTACTGAATATTCATTTTGGTGGCGTTTTCTTACATGTGATAAGGCTGCGATGCGGCTCTTGCAGTATTGTGAGTAATCTGTATTATTGGCTCTGTTACCGTGTTGTTGCATACGATTCAGCGCAGCTATTCAGATAAAGTTGTACCAACTTTGACGAGTTCAGTCCATGTGTATCTCGATGTTCCGCACCAAGTCGACTCTGTTAGGAATGAACGATAACAATAAGCAAAAAGAAGGCTGTGATTGTGTTTTGGACCAAACACCACACAGTAGCCTAGGTTACACTGCCAGGCGCCTCGCATTATATAAAGGCGCACCACATGAGTGCTTTACCCGAGACCCCGCAGCCTTGAAATTAATGCATTGCAACCAAACCTTACCCCCCAATCTACCAGTGAGCATCGATTATTACAAAGCCTCAGTTTTTGATAGCGATGATAGCCTCCGAAAAAAATGCGTGCTTTATAGACACAAAATCCGGTCGAGTCCTCACTCGAAAGCAAACGACGATGGAGGCTCTCGCAGCAGCCTCATCAGTAACCGCCCTCATTCAAATTACAGCCAGTGTAATTCGGATCACGACCCAAATAATTCAAGAATTTCAAGACGCCCCTGGAGAATTGCAACAAATCTCCATACAACTGAAAATGATCAAGTCAGAGCTTGTTTTTATCAGCAGCTTGGATGAGTCTAGTTCAAGGGAGGACCTCGCCCTTTTGCCAAACGAATCAGACGACCTGAGGAACGTTCTTCAAAACACCCAGATGCTCATGACGGAGATCCAGGAGACATGCAGCAAAGCTGGATTAAAGTCAAAAATGCGGGCTAGATTTTCCTGGGTATTCCATGAAAAAGAGAATGTACGACATTTACTTGACCGGTTACAGGATGCTCGAGCGGGCTTGCAAACCATTCTGTTAATCGTTAACATGTAAGTTCAATTTCACGGCGCATTTTTGGGTTCGAATAGTACTAACGAACTTGACAGTCGAATTGTCAATTTGTCCCGACACGCAATAAGAACAGCATCCCACCTTGCAATAACCTCGAACGTCGGCTTACTGCAAGACGTTGCGTCAATCCGAGAGAACGTTGAGCGCACCGCCAAACAAGGAAAACCGCAAGAAAATATTGTGTTAAAGGGGCTTGCAACTCGAAGTCCTCATGATAGAATAAACTTCTGGGGCTCATTGGTATACCTTGAAAATGCATGGCGAACATTCCTGGGAGCTGAAGCTGCGCTATCAGCATACGGGAATGACTATCAGACCACCTACGACTTTTCCTCAAGGCAAAGTGTGTTTGGTTTGTGGTTGCTCTCCTTGGAGTTCCGCATTCGTCGATTTCCGCTAGCAGGCCTTGGTTTGCAGTTTGTGGCCGGTAGTTTAACAGTGAAAAACATCGTACCTGAGACCTCTCCTATCATGACTGCTTGTAAAAAAGGGGAAGTTGCTGTAGTCAGAAATTTATTCGAATCCCGCAAAGCTAGTCCAAATGATATCACGCCGATCAATTCGACTCCTCTGAGGGTAAGCGATCTTTCTCCACGAATTCCATAATCGTTTTGCTTATCAGCTTGGCCGTGATAGTTCGCAATCGAAAGCGGTTCCGTAGAGTTAGTTCAAACGATTTTAAGCACAGGTGCCGACACAAATGCGCCTTTTGGTCAAATGATAACGTAAGCTCATAAATTCATTACTAAGGGCCACCTACTGATAGATATAATCAGACACCCCCTCAGCTGGGCTTTCGCAAGCCGGCAAATTGAAATTGCCAGGCTTCTCATCGAAAAGGGGGCCCAAGTAGATCATGTCAGCGCCAGAGGCTGGACGGCGGTATTCTATCTGTTTGGTTATGATTGGATTCACGGAAACAAAGGGGAGTCTTGTATTAAATACTTGAACTTACTTTCAGCCGCTTCGTTTTCGGAGTTTGATGTTCAGGATGCAGACGGCTGGTCGGTTATGCACAGAGCAGCTAGTTGGGGAACCGCTCAAGATATAGAAGCACTCGTGAATCGAGGAGCTTCAGTACTATTACCCACGGTTATGGATTGGCTCCCGATCAGATGCGCAACAAGGTTCGAGAACATTGACACATTCAAGGTTCTTTTAGTGAATATCCAAGACAAATCCGTTATCAATCAACGAGACAAAAGAGGCTGGACTTTGCTTCACGATGCAGCAGATATTGGAAGCTCAAAGCTATTGGAACTCTTACTAAGCAATGGAGCAGACCCTCACATAGTTACATTTGAATTGGCTAGTGGAGTTCCTCATGATCTGAAAAATAGAACTCTTACGGCCGGCGATATCGCAAAGCAACGGGGCCGAGATGTCTACGATGCCTACAAGACAGCACTGGGGAATGCAGAAATGGGTATTTCCATCGTCGAGGAGCTGGATGACAGCGGATCCGAGGATATATTTTGGGTTGCAGAGTCAGGAGCAGTTTGAAATTTGGGCTTGAGTGACAGTAATTGTAGCCCAAGCCCATCCCCCTTTCCTGTCTCTGACCTGCAAGTAATCGGATCCTTTTATACTTGGCCTTTTTCGGCGAGTTATGGCGTTGGGTTATTTGAGTCTCTTTTAATGAACCTTCCTCGTGTTGAAGTATCCTCCATTTTTGGATTCGAGTAGGAGTACCACCGTTGTTTTCTTGACGAGGTTTATCTGAACAGCTATGTTGGTCGCCTTTACCTAGCCATTTTTCCTCGGGTGTGGTCAAGGCAAGGAATGAACATGTAGGTGAGGGATACCTTTCTTCCGTTATTCTACTTTTGGTTTTGTTGTTGTCATCAAGTTTGAAGTGGAACGGGGGCGTTGCCATCTTGAACCAGAGACTAAGCTAATTGTTTCGGTTATTCATCAATATTTCGATATCAAACATCATTCGGTACATCATATTACCTATTTCGAGTTGAAGCGATATTACCCAACCCTCAAAACTTGAGTCTCACCCATACTACACACACAAGTACGTGATATCGCATTTTTGAAATGATACTGAGAATATGTCCTTGAAACCCCTGTTTAGTGAACCCTTTTATGCTCACGAGAACCCTTCTTTTCAGTGGAAGCGCTCGAAATTACGATGCGCTTTTAAAAATGAGCAGGGTGTTCACCTTACTTTCAGTCTGAATCTACCTTCTTCCCTTAAACCAAATACGCGGATGATGCTTATGCGTAGCACTAATAATAAGTGACGAAAACGGACAGCATAGACTTGAAAATTAGTGAGCAAGTTTCACCTTGAGCTTAAAATTTGTCAAATTCGAAGTCAGGAATACCGTCGCAGTTTTTATGGAAGTTAAAGTCTCCAACACTGAAGTACCATTCTTTACTAGTCGCATACAAATAAAACAACACGCTGGCAGAATCCAGCCATCCTATTGGTGGTCGGACCGGGCGTACATTTCGCCGGATCATGGGACTTGGTTCCATGGAAGTCCAGTGGAATAGGGGGCATGGAGTGGAATAATTGCCGAATTATTCTAAATCGAATGGAATATTCCAATACCCCCCCATTGAAATGGAATTCCACTTCCCGAACGCTGAGAACAATGAATTTCTGAGTTGTGTATAAGTAATGTTCTGTACCCAACCACTTAGGCCTGTCATTCAAATAGATGTTGTTAAAGCAAGGAGGCTTTTTCTAGATTCATTATAACCTTCCGGGGGAAAAAAAGGCGCGTCTTGGTAAGTTGAGAATCATTTGTGATATGATCAAATATTAGTCCAGACTCAAGAACATATAGGTCTTGGACCATATACCAATAACATCAAATTCAACATTGGAAGTTGAAAGGAGAAGAGTGGCTTGATATCACAATAGCAAAAGATGAAGAATGATAGGCACATCTTGTTCTCAAGAGGACCTTACATCCATAGCCTTTTAATTTGCTGTGTTCAACAAGTGCGCGCATAGTGTTAGGGATAATGTCGCTTAGAAGAAGGTGGAGACTTTTTGAATTGTAAAGGTGAGGTACATGTGTGGATTAGATACCCTAAATTGCCGCCAGTAAAACTAGTGCGAAGTGTGTGAGTACCAAATACCTTACAACTTACAATATGGGGACTAAAATTTCATGTTAAGCTTGAAATCGCTTTGGGGCCTACAATAAGAAGACAGGGCATGGAATCTCAAATTTAACACAAAAGTATACATGCTCCTGAGTCTTTCAGAAGACAAAGTTCACCTTCAGAGATTGATACAAACGTGATATCAAGGAATCCTTGTTGAACCTTCTAAGCGAGAGTTCGCTAGTCCCAATTCAGTTGTCTGGTCAACTTGTTTTGGTCGAGGCGGAACAGATCGGACCCACCTAGCTTCCATCACAAGAACTTTGAACTTCTTCTTCGCGTCTCTTCTTTGACACAAACCACCTTTCCATCTCAATTGAAACTTTCAAGCTCTTCAAACAACAAACGTCAACAGGTCTTCTGACCAATGCAATCCAACAACATGAAGCTTCTTTCCATGCTTCTTTGCCTGATTGGCTTGATCACTCTTGCGGTTGCAGGACCACCTTTCGCAGAGGGCCTCACTGTCAGAGACGGCGCCGATGATCTTCCCTACCCTCTTGTTCCTGCTCAATGGACTGTTAACCTCGACGGAAAAAACCACACTTTCAATGGCACTGTTCAGGTGAGTCTCTCTGATGAAACTTCATTTGGTCGACATCATTTTCAGGTCAACATACTAATCCTATCTTAGTCTGTCCACGCCCAACTTAATGCCCTTCGTCCTGATTGGCGTAGCATAGTTGCTGCAGACACAGCGCCTCTGAAGCTCAAGCCTCGAAACAAGGTATGCTCGCCACAAGTCATCAATTTCAGATTCCAGTAAACTCATGGTTGTAATGATTTTAGTCCGGCATTATCTGCTGCGATCACACCAATTGGCACTGGCCTTACGCTGCTGTTTATAACATTTTAGAAGCCTACGACGAGCTGGGTAAGTTACATGAGGGTAACTTCCTTCCTTTCCTCTACTGGCGATACTGACAGTTGGTAGATAGCCTGGGAGCAACTCCATGCGGAGTGCAGGCCCGAAGCTGTGTTCAAATCGCATGCTGGGGAAATGACGGAGTTGTTTTGTGCAATGATGTAAGTTATCTTCAATGTGGTAGTGATAAATGCTCAATAAGCCTACCTGCTAACAATTATACTCCTAGAACTGGTATTATATTCAACCACACGCCCGATACCTTTCCTCGTACATCTTGGATATCCGGAACGTTTGCACGCAGCACCCCCCTGGTGCAGACTACTTCGGTACTATGTGTGGTCAAGAGTGAGTGTTTTTGTTTCTCTATCCTTGATTTCTCATCTTATAGAGTTGTCGCTTTCTACTCTTACCTCAACCACACATGAGAATCTGGATGCTGACAAGATTGTGTAGGTTTGACACCGATAATTACAACATCATTGTCAAATCTCAGACATATCCCGGATGCTAGACAGGTCCTATATTCGTTCCTCGGTCTATTTCTCAGGTTCTACAAAGGTGCTTGGGGTATATTTTCAGGGGTTTATTGGGCAACTAGACAGATCGATCATGACTTCATTGTGGTCTGGGTGATATGGAGAATGCACCATCATCTCAATGAGTGCTGAGGGAAAACTGGAAGCACTGGGATAGAACAGAATACAATAGATAAAGCAATTAAATACAGCGATTCCAGACAAATGCAAGAAGTGCAACAGCGGGGGTTTATGTGATTGCGGTTGTCCAGAAATATACGGTTGCATTACGAAGCATTTTGAACCAAGCTAGCAGAAATTTCACTCTTGAGTAATTTTGTAGCCGCCACCGTATTTTGGTAGACTAAGCTTGGTTTCTTGGTTTGAGAGGTTGCCAAATGTTGTTTTGCGACAAATTTCACCTTGAAGTAATAAGATGAAGGTTCAGTTACAAATCAGTCCAGTCTGTGTCTTGGAGTCTTCCATACCATCCATCACCAGGAGAATACCTCACTGCGAAATATGTAGGATACACAGGATAAAGAGAGCGCCTCGAGGGTGATTCAATCCCCAATTCTCTGTATCATTGCTCATGAGTCTCCTCAATGTTACTTAATGTCCTAGTATGGGTGTTGCATATTAAGTCGCATAGTGTGACATAGCATTGATGTGGACGCGTACCTGAATATCATGGCGGTTTTTATTTCGAAGAGAACCTCAAATCAGGTCACGTGACACAGAAAAATCCCTGCTGGACAACTTGGCAGCATCGGTCTAGCGAGAAGTAGAATATACAATAGTACGATAAGCAGCTTTATGAATTTGGCAGATGATTAGAAATATTTACCCCTGAAATGTCGGTAAGGCCACGAAGTAGGATTTGTTTATGTTTCTCGAGCTCGCTTAGCGAAGAAGATACAAGCTATGTACTTAGTGAAGGCTGGATTGAATCGTAAGGTAGTAACGTATGCGATTCTAAGAGTCTCACTGCTATTTGAGGTTCCTCCACCTTTCCAGCGATTATTTTCCCCCATCCGTGTACCCAAAATTGTTTACCGACCGTTTGCTGCACGTCGAATTCAACGGCCACCCGCACCAAGACTGTGATACTAGGCTGTTGCTACTGTCACCATCGAGCAGCCAGTTTTGTAAATTTTGAATAACTAGCGAGGACAATAGATTCATTCGGAGATAGCAGAGGTCCAAGCTCAAGCAGAAATCATTTGTTTTTCGGCATCTCCTGGCACACTTCTTGGGAGACGGTTGAAGAGATGAACTGGATGAATTAGAGCCCCGTTGAAGGAGGGAAAAGAATAATAAAATTTTGAGTTGATATAACGTGATACCCTGCTGATTGGTTGCTTAGTTCTTGGACGACTAGAAAATCATTCGCTTGAACTAGAAGGTATGCCGAGATACACTTTACAAAAAAGTATTTCCCTGCTTGCATCAGAGTGTAACTCGAGACAGCCTTCTTTAACGCATGACGGTTTGAAGAAGCACAACGTTATACTTGATTGTATGCAAATTAGCGACTATTCTATGTAATTGTCGACTATCGAAACGTGAACTTCATCAGCTCAAAAGTCGCGACACAAGCACGAGAAATTTACTCTCCTGCAGTTTCTCAGCTCGTTATGATGGTGTCCCCATTCTTGTGAGAAATGGAAAATGGGAGACACAGGCACAATAAAAGGCCATAGAACTCACTTGAAAATATCCTCCTAATACCATGATATAAAACTACGATTCGGGGTTCTGTGAGTTACTACAAGGCCCGTATATATATTTACTAATCAGTATAAGAACTTAGTCCAAACAGGCTAGCAGGTAATGACTAACCACTGGGCTTAGTGACATTAATGCATTGGTAACTTATCCAGCAATCTATTGGCTTCGCAAACATCGCCGATACCGACAGCTTTTGTGATGTTCTGCATGTGAGTATTCGCATCTATTACTGTTGCGACTTTGAACTTGAAATTCAGCAGCTATTTGAAAAAGAAATACTCTTTTCTCAGTTTTGGTTGCTTATTCGTCCAGTGTTTCTTGGAATGATTATACTGCAAGACTGAATGAATGTTTCTTAAGGGTCCGAGAGCTCAAGAAATGTGACGCCCAATTTACATGAGTATTGTGAGCTGAGAGACCGTGAGAAGCGAAAGGCTCGCTACCTCAGACCACTGGCTGCTTATATTTCTGTTTGGGTGGGCTGGGCGTGAAGCAAGTACCCCGCACTTAGCGATGATGGCAAATAGGGCGGGCATTAGGTGTAGGGCGGGGGCGGCCCTCGTCAAGCCAATCACTAAACTGTTCGTTATTACCCGGCCATGAAATTCCCAGTGACTCTCCACGTACTGCTCAGAAACGGAATCACAATTTCCGGTGTTTCGTCAGGCCCTGTCATAGGACGACCGTTACTTGTACTTATGATCTCTCTCGCGTGACTTAAGAAAGTTTTGATAACAACCGATAAAGTAAAGCTTGGGGAATGACAATCATTGACAGTGACTATAGGAGAGTAAAAAAGTACTAAAGACTATATTTCTCGTGGTTTTTGCACGATACTTATGAGCATTAACAATAAGTATATTTTTATAGGGGTACTAAAATATAGATATTGTCTTCTTATCTCAATAATCTAGAGAAGATGGAAGCGCGGGCACATAGACGATACTCAAATGAGATATTCTCAATCCTCATGAATAGAGAGATCGAAGTAAAGCATGATTTTATTGTCTCACGCTTGAACAAAATCCTATGACCCTGAGGTTCCTTCAGGGGCGATAAATGTCACATGACGTTCAGCTGTTGACACATTTGTTTTTGGAGGTTATGTAGGTAGAGAAGAAAAGATGTGGGTGGGTGGACATGTGCACGAATATTATGGTTCGCCATTTTGCGCGCCACCGTCTGGGTGCAAGAGGCAACTGGACCTCTTCACAGCAGAGCCGCATTCAAAAGCAGATCCCAGGTCGGTAAGGTAGCATCTTTTTGAATGCTGAGCCAGTATATATCTAGAGCATCCCCTTTGATTATTGTTAAACTATTGCATTGGAATATTGGGGGAGAAAGTCTCATACACGAGCATAGGAGAGTTGCAGTCGGAGACACAATGTCTCTACCACAATCACAAAAAGACTCCAAACTTCTCGAAAACTACCTTGATACGCACGGAGATATGCCGAAGAGCACCTTTTTGCCTCAGGCATGTGTGCTTCCAAAGTTTCCCGCAGAAGAAGAGGAGACCGTGACGAGCCCTATATTGACCTCACGTGACTGTAGCATGTGGGAGTCAACCCGCTCCAGCCTATCACAAAACTGTGCGATGAAGGATACAGGTGCAGCGGAGCGAGTATTTACGTAAGTCCAGACGCCTTGAAGAATGTGAATCTATTTTAATCCTCAAAACACAGCTACCAGCAACCACAAGCACGACCTCTCGAGTTTTTTGAGCCCGGAGCTACTAATGGACATACCCATTCCTATGATTTCCGATCTGGGGCCGAGTCGGCCGCAGTGGTGGAACCTTCAATGATAACCCCACAACACTCCACCGTCAGCACAGGAACAACCCACTTTCAGTCGCCAATTACCCCCAACACTTGCAGCTCATGTTACACAGTCTTTGGATCCAACACCTCACTTCAAGACCATTCCAAGCAGTCAGGTCACTCTTCCTATAAGTGCACATGCGGTTCTGGCTTTTCCCGAATTGACTCGCTTAACCGACATATCCGTGACTTCTTGCCAGGAATATATGCTTGCACGTTCTGTACCAGACATGTTGGAAACAACGCGTTCAGAAGGAAATATCATCTGATTCAGCATCTGAAGGGGTATCATAAGATGGGAAGAGAAACTTTGAGGGTTCTTGTGAAGGGTGATGGGCACGATGGCGAGTAGCTGAGGAAACTTGTCGGAATTGGTTGTCTGGTGTTTTCGAGGCCGAGAGAATAGGCGTTGCGGGGGTGGCATCGAATTGTTACAGGGCTCTTACGGGGGGGTTCTTTGCGAAGACTTATGGTACTGTTATTGTGTTAGCCGAGAATACGAATTTATGCCCTTCTTTTCTGTACACATATGTTTAGCCGAAATGTAACTCGAAACGGTGTTAGCTTGGCACGGTTTTCGGGCCCTGGAAAACTTCCTATTTTCTTCTCCCAAATAATACTTTTTCGTACCATTAGAACACTTAATTATAACAACGTAACTAAAAAGTATTCAAGTACTGGTATGAATGTTGTCATTTAATTCGGAGTCTAATGGAATTTGGTATATACTTTTCTGGCCTTTGTAGAAAAATATTTTCTTCAAAACAGCGTCGCCTCCGTACAAAATCAGAAGTTTTCTCAGAGCCCGAAGAGACATGCTTTCAGTCCTTTAGGTAACAACAATGAGCAGATATATTCAAAGCTATAGATAACCGATATTTGTCTATACTTCGACTCCAGAAAAGGCATTAATTGGGTCTCAAAGAAGACCCACAGACGCCGATAGCCAATGCATACTTGAAGTAGCACTTCAGGCTTAGTCACATCAATTAACTATTGTCTGAGGCTGAAATATGTAAGTGAAGTGTATTTTTATGTTGAATAATAGCCCCAAATGTTTCTCAACTTTTCTTACTGCAGTAACCCTCCTGAGACCTTTGCTGGCAGACTTCCCACTTTCTACATTCAGCTATTGCATTCATTTTCCCTTGATATATAGCACAACCCATTTTTTTTCCGCAATCAACTTTTGTCTGCAATTCTACCACCCCGGGCTACATCATGAGAAGCCACCCCTTCCTTCTTGCACTTTGTTCCCATTTCATCACCGTGAGAATAGTATCATCCAGCTCCCCTCTCATCCAAACTTCTCGAATTCCGCTACAACTGTTCGAAGCCATATACTATGTGATGAGCGACTAGGAGAAGTGGCCATAACACAACAGCACCTGACGATAGTAGAGCGGCCCAGACAAAGACTCCTTCAACTGCAGTGTGCATATAATCAAGGATGAGAAAACTGTTGATATTATTTTCTTCTCGAATTGGCGACCGCATGGTGTTGTTATTATGTGAAAGGAGTGCGATAATGACCCGCCCAAACTTTCGAGAAAAGTCGCTGAGTCTGGAGGGTTTCGTGCTCGTGCCCAAAGGCTCGGATGGTGTTGACTTTACGAGGATCTCTTGTGGAACGTGGGTAGCGAGGTTTTCGGGTTTGAAGGGGCTTGCAGAAGATGGTTGTATCGGATTTTCATGCTGTATGGGCAAGTCGTCATTGGTGGAAGCTTTTCGAGGGATCTCGTCTGCTGCTCCTTTCTCTTTACTCAAAATTGAAGCTAATTCGGTAAGCTGTTGGCTCTGTGCCTTGCACGATGCAACTAGCTGATCCAAATCGAGTATTCTGCTGACATTGGCTTCTGCCGCATCACGCTCTGCCTTTACTTCATTGAGACGATCCTGATCACTGGTTAGTGGAAAGACTGATTGTTTTCAAAGAATTGCCATCTGCTCCTATGGAAAGACACTTACCCGTGCATTGTCCCGAGAATTATTGGCCAATCTAACCCGTTCTTTGTAGGTCTTGCATTTCTTACTAAGGTCCTTCACCTGGGTCTCCAGTTGCTTGATACCGCTCTTGAGAGTTCCATTTTCAAAGTGCAGATTCGCCAATTCCCGCTCTAGCTGAACGATCTTGTTGTTTTTCTCGGCGAGGAGATTGGCTTCCGAATGCGGGTGATATTTTGACAGCAGTTCCAGGTCTCTGAGCCTCGCGTTCTGTTCTTGAACAATGCAGCTTCTTTGGAAAAACAGTTCCGCGTCGACCTTGATGATCTCCTCTTGTGTGGCGATTACTCCATCCCGCTCTTCAAGTCGTTCCTCCAGTATTTTATTTGCTCGTGTCAACTGCTCTATCGACGCGCTTTTTGATAGTATGCGATTGATTTCTCCTAGTTGGGAAATTCTGCCGGCTATACCTGCAGCTTGCTCACTTTCCGTCTCCAACCGGAGTTCCTCAATTGCATTGTCAAGGGCTTCCTGAAGCTTTCGGCAGTCTTTTTCTCCAGCACGAATTCTGCTGCTAAGCTCACATCTGCTGGAATAAAATCTGCTTCTCTCTCTGACCAGAGGAAGAAAATCAGGTAAAGTCGAATCTTCGAATCTTGTCGTGACGGAATGCTCTTTTTCGAATCCTGCGACAGCATTTTGATATTTCAGTATATCTGCTTCGAGGTTGAGTTTGCACGATTCAAGGCGGAGTTTGCAACACTCGACTCGAAATTGCGACGCTTCCACACGGACACCGGGCTTTGCCTTACTGCAGTTGATGGGATCTTCTGGTGTGGCCTGCAGCTTGATCTCAAGGCCTCCACGACTCTGTGAGGTCATATTGGCGTTGGAGGTGGCCGAGTTCCACAATTGTGGGTGAAAAACTCTTGGTGGTGGTTTTGTATCTGGAGCAGTTCACCTTGAACCTGGGGGCTTCTTTTGTCAAGCTTGACCTGGCAGATTCTAGACATTTCCTAATCGGGCCTAGCCTAAGCGAGGCGGTGACATATTCAAAATCAACCATGAATTATTTATATAAAGTACTGAAATTTGGCTCAAGGCAAGTATTTTATATACTCTGTACCTTTAATATAAAAGTGGTTCGCTCGGTACTGTGTCAAAGTGTCACTCTATCTGAAAAAATCTTAAGCTAAGCTGAATGCGCAGGAATAGTCCTGAAGGTCGGAAAGAATAGATCGGTAATTCGGCTGGCTATAGCACCGATGCAATTTCCGAAAGCCCGATCTCTCAGTTGCCTAGTCTTCACAACAATGCCAGCTTGAGTCTCGCAAAACTCTGACCGTCTCTCAACCCAACTTTGATATTCTCACAGCTCAACCATGAATGGCTGTCCTGCTCTCACACATTGCGGTCACCATGATTGACCTTCTTTCATGAATTGATGTTATCTGATTCCATCTTCTGGTTCAAGTAACGAGTTTCGAAACCTGGCGACACCTCTACCTCAAACGATACCATGGCTTCCAGGAATAACAACCGACAACGTAACCTTGAGATTCAACGCCTCGAAGACATCATCTCCCGCAAGAATGAAAAGCTAACCTCCAAGGATGCTGAAATTTCGAAATTGAATCGCGAGATCGGACGGAAACAACAAGAGATCGACAAACGAGAGGTGACACTCAAGACTTTGAACCATGAAAGTTCTATCAAAGACAATCGGTTGGTCGAGTTGGAGGACAAAATCAACGCTTTGACAATCGAACTTGACAGTCTAAAGATTTCAACATTGGAGAACAAACGTGCTACAAGCTTGGTTGCAGAAGAGGGGGGACTGTTGTATGAACCCTGTTGCGAAAACGGTGCCACCACACTACCCCCAAACCTATCACCAGATTCTAGGCAAGACTTTGAGATGAGTGACAACTGCAGTTCTAATGGCGGACAAGAGGTCATCAGCGCGAACCAGACTCCTAATGTGCCCATTAACGGCGGAGACGAGATTGCATCGACAAACACACCTGATAACCAGGAGAAAAAGAGAAGAAAACCACGCAAGAAGAAGAAGAAGACTGAAGATCCTCAGATTCCAAGCCACATACAAGTCGATCCCCGCCCCGATGTTGAAACCGGTGAAAGACTCCCAGCCTTGTCAGCGAAAGTGAAGACTATCGAGGAACTCGAAGCATTTTCAAAGGGTATTTTGCTCAAAGCTATTGAAGATGTTGATTTTCATATGGAGCAGTATGGCACTATTATGAAGCTAAGCGAGACACGTCAAACGAGGGGAGGTATTTTGGAAAAATGCGATATTAAAACTTACGTAGAAAACTCTGCAATAGCCAATAACCAGCAGAGATTCCCCAAATTCGCTCACCTATTCCAACACCTGCGCCAAGGCCACTCAAATCAGAGCCACATAGGAACCGACCGATCACCAGAGACGAGTCAGACTGTCTATAGCAGCCTTTGGACGACTTCGACATCTCATGCCTTAGATCATGTGAAGATTGAGGAGATTATGCCTACTCGAATCAAAGCAACGAAATTCTTCGTTAAGCAGATCGTCGACAGAGTCTTGGACCGAAGAGGCAAAAGCGGGGATAAACAAGAAGAGCTGTGCGTAGAATTTCTCGCCGAGATTGACGCTGTGTCACAGTATTTGGCAAATGCTAGTGGTGCCTGTGCGCCAGTTTGTATGGCAATAATTATGGAGTACTTTGTGCATTATATGGATGACATAATGAACAAGATGGAAACAAAGCTGGACAAGGCCGTTTCCGAGTTGGAAGAGATGAAAGCTGAGGTTATCAATTCCAAGATCCGAGAGGATGAAGCGAAGATACGAGAGGATATAGCGAACACGGAGAGATTGGATTTGTGGAATGAGGTCGCTGAAGCTAAGAAAGCGATTGGTGTATTGGCACAACATGTAGCCTTCCCAGCCCGAAGCATCGGTGTTCTTCCTTCTTACACTGCTCCTCTTACCCAAGTATTGGAAAGCCCCGATGTCTCGCGAATTGGTAGTGGTATGGATACTTCTGACGTCGAGTAAACCTGCACATGACCCAAGAAGACGTCCATTTTCCGATTCTTCCTGAAGCAAGCGAGGCTGACCTGGGATTTGAAATGATGTTGGACTTTTGTTGACTAGATACAATGGCGATTGTGGAAAACGTAGAAAGTGGTAGATAACACTGGTGGTGTCTTGCGTTTCAGAATTCCTGATGGTACAATTACATAGCAATAAAGACTCTTCTCTTCCATGTTACCTGCAAATTATGATCCTTGACAGCCACATATGTGAACAATAAAACATTTTACTTAGATATTGATATCAAAAAGCTTCCAGGACGAAGAACGGATATCAGATCAATATGGATTTCGAGTCGCATAACCATGAAAAGGGCCCATTAAGTCCGAAATTGTTCAATATCTGGTCTTATCCTTCATATTTTTAATACGCCTTTGATTTTGTTAGACTTGAATAATTCCATCAAGATAATGATGGACTTCAGGAAAGAGTTGCGAGGTTCACTCTGTTGCTCATCGCGGCGAGGACTTAGTATCTTGAGTTCCTAAAGATAGCATAGATTCAAGAAGATCCTGCATCCGAAAACGCCCCCCCATTAACCAATCCCTCCTTATGGCTCATCAACCTCCGATGTAAAGGGCTATCCTCCTGCACCAACCTCCATTCCATTCCCTCCCCAGCCGCAATATAAAGTCTCAAATCTTTCACCGTACATCTGTAAAAATAAACCATATTCTTCAGTTGTTCCCAGATGAAGTCCTCGGTATTCGTTCCACGATCATGCATCACGCCAATCTGTGCAGCGACTTGTATACGGTCGGCGTTTTGAAAGGAGTTGATCAGGTTGGAGAGTGTGCGGATGAAGGTCTCGCTTGTTCTGTTGAAGTGGACGGATGCAGGGGTTGATGGGAAGAGAATGGTGACTTCGAGGGACCGTGCGATGTTTGCGTATCGAGGGAGGATACTAAGCATCGTTTGGTCGACTAAGAGACGCTTGCTATTAGTAGATTTGCATATGTCGGGACCTCGACAGGGAAATACTTACGGCGTAGAAAGGAATGCTCCCCACCATGTGTTACAAGTGAAAGAGGTGCATCATCCCGAAAGTTGATCTCTACTTCCACGCGCTCCCCTCCGTCCGTAACCTTGATTGCGGAATGGGTAGGAATACCGATATCCGAATGTTTGGAAATGGGCTTGTAAGGGCTCCCATACGTAGCAGCGATTTTCTTTTCCCGGCTTCTACTTCTCGTAAAAAAGTCCATTGCTTGTTGACAAAGGCGCGTCGATATATGGCACGTTCGAAAGTGTGGCGAGGGACGTTGCCATATATGTATCTCTCTTTGCAAAGCGAGCTGTCTTGAAGATATAGAATCGTTACACAAAGTTTCCCCAGAATTTAAATCTTTTGAAGCCCATTCAGTGGCTCCCAGCTGCCCGAAACTTCGT
This sequence comes from Hymenoscyphus fraxineus, assembly GCA_900184765.1. Taxonomy (NCBI): domain Eukaryota; kingdom Fungi; phylum Ascomycota; class Leotiomycetes; order Helotiales; family Helotiaceae; genus Hymenoscyphus; species Hymenoscyphus fraxineus. The sequence goes on from LT855423.1 coordinate 84,896, forward strand.
TTTGATTCACCTGGATTTAGAATCAGGATTTACGTGACCGATCCTTCTTCACTCGGATATTGAATACAACCACTTGACCCTCCTGGGTAGCTAATAAGAGGCATTCGTTATTCACCCGAAAGCCCACAAATCTCCTGAAAGGTGTAGGAACATTCTGGAATCTCATAAGAAATAAAAAAAGTGACTTCTTTGCAGAACGCCTAAATCCAAAGAGTCTGCCGGCATTGTACGTAGCTATCTGAATCCCGTTTCATGCTTTTGATTCAGTTCTCATATAGTACACTTTGAGCAGAAGTGCCCCGATTCCACTGTCTTAGTTTCGTTGGTTTCGGTATTACTACAGCACGTTCAGCTTTGACACCTTGCTCTGTTTTACAATGTACGATTTGCTTAAGTCATCGTGCTATCCGAAATATTACCTCGTAACAAAGTATTGACCCTGTACTGTTGCATACGTCTCTACTCTATACCTCTATTTTCAGATAAAACTTCCCTCTCTTCCTCTTTTTCAACCCGTCCACACTTCCCTTATCTCCATTGAGACATATGCAGTCCTTTTCTCTTAATTTTGAAGGCTAAGTCACAGCATGAAATATTAAAGAACCAGGTGCTGCCAGAAAAGAGCATATATGTGAGTACCTCATTGTATGTGACACATCTCGCATACAAGCCACAGTATGGAAGGGCCCATGGAAGACGGTGGAGGAAGAATTGTAGGGGGCGAAGTTGCGAAGTATACATCCTTTTCCATTTATGTCTGATGGCGAAGGCTCTACACTATATAATCTTACCAAAAGAAAGATCAAGCTTTTGCCGTAACAGCACGCGATAATGCAGAATCTCTTCGACTCCAGATCAACATTGGATAGCAAGACGCTTATACCAAGCGAGATATTCGTATGTCTTTCTACAAGTGATCTGAAGATATGAACGACTACTTTTGGTTAGTTTAAATGCTTTAAAAAGAGTGTGTGTGGTATTATATTTGATATTTATAGCTTCACTAGTGCGTTCGAATCTTTCTACGTTTGAAAATATATGAGAGTTTTTCTCAGATGTAGCACAAATGATACAAAGCTTAAGTGTTCTGTTTCGATAGGTGACTAGAACAATATAAAGAAGCTATGTATTATATCTGAGGTTCTCGTCACCAATGCAAGAAGATCTCTCATCTATATTTTCCAGATTACTCTCTCTATTCTCAACTTCTTCATACCTATATATTAGACTAGATAACCCAACTCTCAGAAATCCTTTATCAGACCATTCTTCCACATCCTCTCTCTAGTTTCTATAGATATATAATTAGAACCCTCATTGAACTACAATGACAACTACAAACCACGGCAAAAAAGATCGACTTACCTACCGTTGTCCGTACCCGTTCGCCACTCCCAACAACCCACCTGGTACTCATATAAACCTTCACCTCCTAAAGAACCAAATCACCTACCCGTTAGCACTTCAAGGAGTAAATTGAAAACGGCGAAGAACTCGGGAAAGGTTCGGTGGTAGAGTATCTTTCGACGGTAGTAAGAGGAGTGAAAGATAAAAGTTCGGATTATACTTAAACAGTAAAGATAAAAGCTCCAAGCACCTAATATCATTAATGTGAATGGTAGTACAAATAGAGGGATTAACGACGCCATGCGCCTTATCGTTCAGGACATGTACCTTCTGCTTCCTCCCATTCTATTTCGAGTGTTCCTGAGCGTATTGGAGGTATTCTCCGTCAAGGCTTTTCCAAGTGGAAAATTACAGTGAAGTTCATTGGACTTTCACTCATACAACTGCAGAGTAATCATTATTAACCTGTCTTTGGACCTATGCCACAACCAGTAGTTAGGTTTGGAAGTATTCGTAAATATACTATGAGCACTACTACATGTCGATTCAGTTCCAACTCGTTGATCACAAACTACAATAACTTCGATAGGCAGCTATGAGACCTACCTTCCTATAGTATCTAGGTCTTCCGATTCTAAAAAAAGAAACTAATAATAAGGTTAAAGCTCTAGTCGACTATAACTTATTAGCTATACTAGTATTTGATCTAAAGAATTCTATTAACATCTCTAATTAAAATATATTTCCTCCCTATAAAGGTCTTAGTGATTTAGCGACTACTATTCTCTAGACTATAAGATACTCCTGTGACTACTTAGGAGAGAACTCTATTCTTTCTAATAGCCCTCGATAAGAAGGGAAATATTCTTAGGTTCTCGTCGACATTTTAGAATATTATCTCGTCGACATTTCGGCCCTCCTGCACTATCGAGAGATAAACCTCCAGCCATCTTATTCTCGGAAGATGGTGCGGGAAAACAGTTTCGGTTTTATGTTTTCTATAGCGATTTGAAAATATTCGAGGATAAAAAGTCCGATGAGTATAAGTTCAAAGATCAACCGTATAAGAAATCAACCTCCTTGTATCGGAAGACAAAGTTGCGCACTCGGTCGAACACTTCCCAGGTGTTGCACCAGCGCGATGGTAATAGTACGATAATCAGCCCTTGGTTCTCATTTGATCACGACACCGAACAATGGTCATGGGGAGTGACCGCTACTCCTTTCCGAACCTTTCATTGTGCAGATGCGGATTGTGTTATTTGAGAGAAGAAGGCACGGCAAATTCATAGAAGGAACGAATTGAAAAAATCGACAGAGTAATACTTTTCGACGGTACTCCCTAACTTACAAGCTAAACGTTCGGATATTCCTATTACCTATAGTAAAACAAGCTAAGTCAAACTTATCTGATGTACTCACTGATTGAAAGTATATTATATATTATGTACTTTATATCTATTTAATGAAAAAGGGACCTTTGAAATGCAAAGTGAAAAGACATCGTACTTATACGTTCGGAATGTAGTGGTGCAGGGAGGGTATCAGGTTTATATTCTATTCCAGTGACAAGGGTGGATATAGTACTGGATGCATGATTACTTATCGGCACTGAGTAGTAATAATGCTAAATCGTTTAAAGATAATGAGATAAAGTAATGCACCATGGTTTTTTATAGAAATCTTTTTTCACTCTTTAGATTATTTCTCTATTACTTGAGTACACAACCCCTTCCTTTATATTAAATCCTTCAAGCTCAGGATCTAGGTAATTAATAACAGTAAATTAAGCCATTATCTAAAAGCCCCTAAAGCTAGACAAATACTAGTAGTTCATCTACGAAATCCCCTAGATTACCTATAACTAAATTAAAATTACAAACTCCCATCTTCACCTTTAATATTCAATGAACCCTTACTCACACCCCCTCTCCTAAAACCCCCCTCTTACAACCATACCTACACCCCTTACCCCTTAATACCATCCACCATCCCCATTCCCACTCCACTCTCCTCCCATCTCCCTACCCTAAAATCCTATAAAACCCCTCACCCTCCATCTAATCTACCACAAACACGAACACAAAAGCTCCCACGCTTGCTCCACAATCCTATGCCCAAAGTCTCTCTAAACAAACCCTCCTCACACCTCTACCCTCTACCCTCTACCCTCTACTAAACCCCTACACCCCAAAACCCAGATTTCAACAATCCCAAAATTTATTTAAGAAACAACAACAAAACAACAAATTATAAGGTTCGACAGTAGCTTACCTTTCGATAGTAACAGTCAAAATCGAATTAAAAAGTTCGGATATTTATAAAAAATCGATAAGGGAGAAAGGTAAGGAAAGAGGGGTAGTTAGTTACCTAATAAAAAAGATTAGTCCTACATCACCCCTCACTAAGTAACAAATTAATGAAACACCTTACCCCCTAAAAGAAGTCCGGACATACTCCCTCGGACGCGATGATATTCTATACCTACTACCCCCCTCCGTAAAGCCTTGGTATAAATAAGACACTAGGGAGACTAGGGAATTGAAAGACCGCTTAGTAAATACGGTTAAAAAGAAGAATTACGTGAGTTATTAAGTAAATAGTAGGGGGCGAGAGGGGTTTAGTCTATGGAACCGGTCTATTTACTGATAAGCTTATTTACTTATATCCAACTAAACCCTTTCCTCCGAATTTATTCCTTCCATTGATTTTCTTTAATAAGTCAAGGGACGAATGAATGAATAAACGAAGACGAACAAAAATTAAAAAATCGATAACAAAATCCCAATCGACAACAAACCACCTCCTACAAGTCCAAAATTCGGATTTCCATCCTATCCTATCCCATCCCATCCCATCCTACCCGAACTGTCAGAAAGGTAAGTATTACAAATCCAGAATTTCAAAAGCTTACAGAAAGAAAACATAACCTACATATCCCCCTCCCCGGACCCCCTGAAATGTTTACGATTCCAGTAGATATGTAATATCTTCTAAAGTTTCGAAGTGGAAGAGTTTTATATACCTCTCTCGCTTAAGGAAAAGTATCAAGATAAAAGAATAAACTATCTACATATCCTACCTATCCTACCTCTACGACCTCTACGACCTCTCGTGCCTATCCTTAACATCCCGCCTCATACTATATAATTTCCCTCTACACCACCTCTACTACCTCCTACCTCTACGACCTCTCCTACCTCTCCTACCTATTCTACTCCCCCTTCCCTGCCAAACCCTGAAATCCCATCCCATCTCAGAACCCTAATATCTCATCTTATACTATATATTTCTACATAATTTCCCTCCACACTACCTCTACCTCCTCACCCCTCCCTACCTCCCCCTTATCCC
>LT855423.1:96112-111808 GCA_900184765.1 Hymenoscyphus fraxineus
GGACTAGTTTCGGATATTGTGGGATAGTATAGTATAGTAGAGGGAAGGGGGAAAAGAGAAGGAGGGGGGTATAGCAGCAAAGGGAAGGCTAAAATATTTTTCTACCTTTCTATTAGTATCCTCCCTATAAGTTTCTTTATAGAACTACTAGTAACGAGTATAGTAAAGGGCTTTAGAGTAACTATTATTAAGTCTAATTCTTTCCTAGTAATAGATTCTCGGCTAATAATTACTAGTAGCTAGGTCTTTTACTAAAATAAGTTCTTATATAATATAAAGAGGATACTAGTATGATTTAAATACTAGTTGATATAGCTTATACTCTTAAGATATTAATACCATTCTTTATATCCCCATTCTGCTAATAGAAAGTATAGGGTAGTCCTACCTGTTCTATCGGGAGGATATAATAATCTTTTAAAATATATTTATAGTAAGAACGTTATTTTCATTCCCTTCTCCTAACTAGGCTATTACTCTTTCAGCGGACTGCTGTACCTTACCTAATGCCCATCATCACCACCTAATACGTTCGCTCTCCATGGCTGGCTTGATCGACACAATGCATCTACCTACCCCTAACCATCGTTCCTTGTTCTCTACTCGAATACGAGAAAGAGTATGGTAAGATTGTGGCGCAGCTAACGAGGGACACCCGAGAGTTAGCTGTGGGGTCGGATGGGTGTATTCTAACTTTGTTCAAGCAGAATCGAGAGAGTCCTTGTACTCCGTTCTCGGTGCTTGATATGAAGCGTCGAGAACTCGAAAATATATATACTCGGCTCATTAGATTGTTATATTCCCCATTCATACGATAGCTTTACATGGTTTGTCTCCGATCTTGGTATGGATAAGGGAACTTTGGATTAGACTATAGTTAATCCAGGTATCAACAAGAGAATCCGGATCTCGGAAGAGGAAAGTAGGGCTGGTACGGAGTTGTGGAGCTGGAATTCTTTATTATGGGTTTTGAGTAAGAAAGGAGATGAGAGATTCGGAGGATCTATGCTACGCCGCCGGAGCCTGAGAGTGTCAGCTGGTTTTCTTGTGCCGCCTTCCCGCCCTTCTTCTAGATACAGGGTGTAGGGCCATGATATCTCCAGCAACGTATTTCCGTCGTTCATACTAGCACTATTTCTGTTCTTCGATTAGAGTGAGTGTATGAAAACAAAAGTTAAGGGGCAGAGAAAATCAACCCTTCTTGTCCCTTAAGGCAGGCAGGCTTTGGTATAGATAGAAAGTAATTCAGACAAGAGAATGGATGGAAATCTAGCTTGAGCACTATATTTCTAAGATTTAGATCTGGAGTTGGCTCGTGCTAGGGTACTAGATACCGTCTGAGAGGTTATAGGAATTCCTCTAGGACGAAGTCTAGCATGTAGGCGGGAGGCGAGACTATTCTAGCTTTAAAGATTTGAACTGGAAATTAATACGGGGATGATGTGGATACTATTAATCCCACTCCCGACTAGGTACTACAGAAAAACCTGGATATAAGGATATTCGTAGAAGTAAGTTTCGTAAGAATATAAACGAGGTTATCATTATATCTAGTATCCTTATATCCAGGGTTGTCTGTATGTCTATACTAACGACGCTCCGATTTTCTCTCTTTAGTCTTACTAGAAGCTATAAAATATATGTTCTAGAAAATATCATTTTAATTACGACTACTTCGTCATTTCCGGTTGTTGCTTTCATTTGAAATGTTGCTGTTGATTTTCAATCGCTTTTTCGGGGTTATTGTGAGGATAGTCTTCTTTTCTTTTCCTTTGTAATCTTCTGATAGGTTCCTTAGTGAGGAGTACGAAGAACTTGAGCTTCCAAGGTGTAACTATCTAGATTTGGCGTCTTTGGGTAGAAATTTCTGTTATTTTCCTTTGGGATCTGGAGGAAGTAGTTTCTTGGTATAGGGAGTAGGAATAACTTGAGCTTCTTATAGTAGGAGTAGATTCTCCAGATCTAGCGTTCCCACAGTCTTGGAGCCATCAGGATGATAGATCACCCTCTCTAAGGGGATGCCTGGGCTAGTTGGTGGATGAAGAATCCCAGATCTACCAGCTTGTGGTCGAGTATATCTGGTATTATCAGACATGCCGGCAGATTCAACCTCTTCATCATCCAGAAATTCATCGGGGAAGCTGGTGATTTCGACTAATCCGAATGGCTTTTGACAGAAACGGTGAGTAACAGGACTTATGGTTGCGATGCGGAGCTAAATCTACGTACTCATCTTGTTCGCCAGCATCTTAGCAAATTTAACTCTGTCAGAGATACTGTGATAGTGGTAATACCGAGTTAGGCGCTGTTGATAAATGCTAGAGAAGAGACTTTGTAAATCTATAGTTTTGGGGTGCTGTCAAGTGTCAGGTTCTGGATTTCGGAATGATTCTGGCTGGTTGATTGGTACTTCATAAGCTGAGAATCTTCTTGTTTAGATCGATGACAGCCCCACGTTTGGATTTGTCGTTGAATACGGTGTTTGGTGATGGAGGCTGGTAACTTTTACGTCCTTCTTTCCTGCTGTTAAGTTACAATACATTGAATCCGCTGTTGTCTTTACACGAGCCAAAACACCAGGAAGAGGACAGAATGAGATAGGAGGATTACGGATATTGGTGAGACTCGTAGTTCTATGTTTGACATCTCTTGATCATTGGGGAAAGGACCAATAGTATGTGAGAACAAGAAATCATTGCCACTTTTTCCTGCCTATCTGGTGATTTAAATAAGTTTCTTTTATGTGGAGCGATATTCTCCGTTTTCCGGGAATTGTCACGGATGAAAATTGAGAGGATGTTTGCCATTTACCTGCTGGAATATATAGCTTAAACGATCGGTCAACTTCCGTCGGTAGAATCTGAATGTTAATAAGACTCCTTGAATGACTAACATCTTGAATATTACCAACTGCTTCCGCAAATTTTATCCGGCAGTTACTCGGTGGTTGAAGATAACTTAATAACCGCTTGAGAATGAGACATGGGTAATCTCCAGGAAAGACTTGATTCAAAAGAGAGTATGCGTGAGTACATGGACGCAATGCAAATCGTAAGTGGTCGTGCGGCCATATTAACGGAAGTCATATCACAATTGTTCTAAGTCTGAAGATACTATATTTTATATTTGAATCATATCGAGCGTATCATTTATTCATCCAAACATCGAGTTCCTTTCAGAGTATTCTTCATAATGCCAAAAAAATCCAAGCTAGGGGTATCTAGTATTGCCAGGCGTTGATAGATCCAGGGTAGGTACGGAGTTGGACGTAAACACATTCATCTTCGTGGCTTCCATCTTCGGGGTTTCCAACAGATTGAGCATAGATTTGGAAAACACCCTCCTCATTGGCCACAGGGCACGCTTTGAAGGCTCTGTCTTGGAAGGAAAGTGGAATGGGGGCTCCACCTGCCTGGCTTTGGTAACGAAGGAAGCCATCGACGATGGAACCCTCTGGCTTGGATGTGGTGTGTGGTGGAGTGTAACCAAGAGCACCAGATGGGGCGACATATACTAAAGATGTATTAGTTAAAGTCAAAAAGGGACCTCGTGTACATTTATACCTTGTTGACCACCTGGGACGGCAACGCTCAAGAAGAGTGTTCCCTCTCCACCTGTAGTAAGCACGGTTTGGTTGCCCGGAAAGAGGGCACAGTCAAGCCCCTCAACAGCAGTTGGGCACGACGTGGTGTTTGCTCGCTTTCCCTGTGACTTTGTCAATTATCTCTACTGTATATGTGTGGGTGAAATTTCTTACGACGAAGAAACCGCCGGCGACTGCGTTCACGGTTTTTCCTGTCCAGGCGTTCATTGGATTCCACACACCGAGGGTAAAGTCTCCAGTAGGAGCGACGAGGGTAGCAGGGACGAGTCCGTCTTCTGCGAGAGTACTATCTTGTGTACCTTGTGCAGCTGCGATAGCTGCCAATGGCAAGAGGGAGATGAAGAACTTCATGTTTGTGTTGATTAAGTTGTAAACGAATGTGATCTATTAAGTGCCAAAAGTCAAGATGGAGAGGCAGAGAACGTGTGATTAAGGTGTTAAGAGAAGAGGGTGAGGAACACTGACGCGCGAGAGACCGTTCTTAAATGGAACATCGCATGGTTTGCGGTCATTACGTTGCTCCAACTCCGTCCTTGGAACAGCGCACGGTATAACCGGAAGTACGCGTAAGGTGGAGAAGTGGGCTTCACCCTTTTGAGGTTATTATTAACTTCTGGAAGACCCGTATCGATAGCATTGTATGAGTTGATTGGATAGTAGAACCATTTTACGAAAAGAACAAGCTTTAAAGTACGTAGACTAAGACAATAAGTTTACGAAGCAGATTGGAAATCGAATTTTTGACGTATGCTTAATCCACATCGTCTTACCCAAGTCGGCAGCTTGCGCGACAACGAATTGTTAGAAAAAATAACAATGTTTACAAAGGTCTTTTATTTATATTCCACTAACTAAAAAGTATCCCTAGCCTCCCTACCTCTGACCTCAACCCTAACAATCAATGTAAACGTCCACCCCAATCAGAAATATGAAAATTTCGCATAAAGAGCGTACGTACTTCATCGCTGATGTTGATGCGACTCGTAAGAATAAAGTCTATCCGTGAACCTCCCGGTGGCTCTCCCGGTGGACAAGATAAGTGGCTGTCTTGGCGCTGGATATACACCAAATTTGACCAAAAAGACTGCCAAGTGTATCTTGTCCACCGGGATGCTCTCTACCGGTAGGCAGATTGCTCTAATCAGGTTTGGCCTAAGTGATCTCGCCAATCAGATCGGTAGAATGCTTCGTCCCGGGCGGGATGAATGTTAAAATTCAGTTGAGTTTTTACCGAGTTTTTACCCGTACTCCACTGAAAACCCTCTTGTATACCCACTAAAATTTAACATTTATTGTACCTGGGACGAAGTAGGTAAACCCAATAAAACATGCTGCCTACCGGTAGACCGTAGAGAGGAGCATTTGCGGAGTAAAAGATGACCTTGTGGATACATTACTTTGTCGGGTTTCAGTCAAAAGACCGAACTCGAACACATGGTCTCTATAAACACGAGTCTCACGAATCTTTGAGCTTAGCTCTTATACTAAGATTGATTAACCCCGATCTTTGAGCTTAACCATTCTTCTTCTACCTTTCGGCCGTTACTCGGTTTCGTTTTAGTCTTATTCGAACTACACTCTCGGACCACTGGGAGAGGATGTGATCGTAGGGGTGTAATTGGGGTATAGAGCCAGTAGAACAGTAGATTTTAGGCCCTGGTCTGTCAAATTTAGAGATTTCGTAGTCTCCCGTCATCCAAAAAGTTCAGATTTCGTCCTGTATCAGAAGAATGAGGACTGAAGAATGAATTTGTGCCAATTGTACCAAAGTGTCCCGAAGGACTTCTGCAAACTTTCTTAATTGTACATATAACCACTCCCCTGTTCCCAGTTCCATCTACCCACTATAGCGAGACTCACCTAATGATCTACGTCTATTTAGTGGGTACTGTTAAGATTCTAGCTTGGCAAAACCAAGGGCTTCCCGTCTAGGCTAGAAAAGGTGATATGACCAATCAGAAAGCGTGGATAAATGTAAAAAGAGAAGGAACAGAGAAAATCATAACGTGGGAGGGAGTGCAGGTACGCTCACATACAACTACTACAGGGCACACTCGTAGCACTTTCCACTCACATCCACTCTGTAGTGGCCAAAGAGTGCAATTCGAATAAGACTAAAACGAAACGAGTACCCTAATTGTAAAAGAATAAAAATAGGCTCGGGAGGTGTGGCCCGTCCGGGAGGCACGGGGTTTTTGTAGTGGCCAGTGCATAGGCTTACGAATACTCGTATTCATGGAATATTTGTGCCGCAATAATGGAGACCATTATTGAAAGGTTTTCTTTTGTGGAGTGGAAGAGAGCAGTTGTGGTGTGATTTACTGCATTTGCTCCCCGCTATTTCTTCCATGGCTGAAAATTAAAACGCGGTTCATGTCCCTAATAGAAGTATGAGGGTTATCGTTATACGGATATAAAGAACTTCGTGCAAAACAAGCATTACTTCCATCAAGCAGGCAAGTCACGTGCAAAGTGCAGGTGCATGGACCTCTGTTATTATTTCACTCGGAACGAGTGCAATTCCTATCTACCCCGCCGAGCCGGCATACTGATTTGGGAGCCTTTATCGGTTTTAGCTGATCTCTTCATTGATTTCATCCCTTATTTCCACCCTTCTATTCATCGTTTGGAGTGACGTGGAAAGGGGCGGCACTGTGATCATATTATCCAAAAGAACCGAGTAACCGGGCAGCGCAAACTGCCTGAAATCATGTTAGTGAATGAGCTTCTCTCCCGAGGAAGCCTCTCCAAGAATGATTGATTTCTGACCAAGGTTTGCAGAGCTATATATTGCCGGGTCGTTCGAGTTCTTCCGAGATCAAATCACAGTAATCTTTGGTATTGCTCTAATTTCATCACACGGCTGTAGCCAGAACAGTGGACCAATATGGAAGAAAGCCCTCCTAGGTATCTTCTATGATAATACATCTAGATAGACAAACAATATGGAGAAAAGAGCTGCCAGTCTCGTGCCCAAGGACTCGTCGAGCTATTCCTTCTGCCTATTGACATCTATCCGATCATCATATACCCTAGCCGAATAATTACAATTCAAACTCCACGGATTGGCCAACATCTCTCGGCTCTTTTCGAGATTTCGTATATACTATGGGATAACGAGGAGTTGGCAAGATTTGTCTACCAGGAACCGTCCATGGCCAGTTTTGGACTCGCGGCAATGGAAATTTTGCACATAAGGACGATGCATCCATTGTTGGCTTCTCAGGAGAAATTCTGCTGATTTTCTCAACTTTTCCACAATGCGTGCTATCCAACTACTAGGGAGTGCGGCAGCTCTCGCCAGCCAGGGTAAGCGTCATTTACTTTGGTACGCTTGATGACATTGTCTACTGGCGACTAATTAATTCCACAGTTGTCTATGCTCAAGTTGACTCCACGACTGCTTGTGATGGACTGACAAAAATATGTTACTCGACGTATACAGTGCCCCAGACCGGGGTCAAGTACAGCATTGCTCTCCCGCAGAACACGACAGCTCCTTACGATGTCATTCTTTCGGTTACAGCTCCAGTAGCCACCACTTGGGCTGGCTTTTGTTGGGGAGGTACCATGGTCTTCAATCCTCTCACAGTTTCGTGGAGGAATGGTGTCACAGCAGTACCTTCGTCGCGTTTTGCCTTGTATGGATGCCTCCTAATGCCACCTGGATGCTCTAACATTCAACAGTGGATTTAATATGCCCCAACCATATGATGGTGCAGAATATACTCTGTTAAAAGGAACGACCGCTAATGCGACGCATTGGACCATGACAGCCCGGTGTCGAGGATGCACTACGTATCAAGGAAGCGATGGAGAGATGACAACTTTAAACGGGACTGGAGTCGTTGAGTTTGCATGGGCCCAAGGTACTTCACCGATCACTGAACCTGCCAATAATGCTTCTGCTTTCAATGCACACGCAGCATTTGGGAAATGGCATCATGACTTGAATGCTGCCCGAAATGCAAACTTTGACGCGTTGGTCTCAAGCAATCTTTTGTCAGCTGTTGCAACCACTACCAGCGCCAGCTCTACCACGGCCGCGCCCACAACACTTACAACCACGGCGAAGCCAACCATCACAGGCTCGATCAAGATTCCAACCAGTTGCTCTGGTGCTGGAAATCCCAAATTTTCTTCGGTTCTGGCGAGCGGATGGAAGGCAACGAAGATTCTAGGAGGACTCACAAGTCCCCGGACTATTGTATTCGATTCCCAGGGTAATATGTTACTCATTCAAAATGGAAAAGGCATAACTTTCCATGTAATGTCACCAGATGGTTGCGTTACATCGACCAAGACCCTCGTCTCGCTGAATACTCTCAATCATGGCCTGGAGTTGAGCGCAGACGGAAAGACCTTGTATGCAAGTAGTTCAACAACGGTATATTCTTGGCCATACACTGCTAACGGTGCCTCTTCATCTGTTGGTACTCGGGGTCAAGTAGTAACTGGAATGTACAACGGTGGTAAGTATACACTTGGACCTTTCCGGCTTAGAAAACAATATCTTTTCCAAAATTTAAAAGTTTACTGATACCGCTTCGTTGTAGGTTCACATGTCAGTCGTACACTTCTGATATCGAAAGCGAACCCCAATCTACTGGTCGTTTCTCATGGATCAAACGCCAATTTTGACTACGCCGCAGGGAACAAAGCCACCGCTCGTGCGATTGTTAAAGTGTTTGATTTGAGCAAAGTTCCTGCCAATGGATACAATTATGTTTCACAGGGTTGGAATGCTGGGTATGGTCTTCGAAATGAAGTTGGAATAACCTTCGATGGCAACAACATGTGAGAACCTCTACAATAACCTATAAGAAGCTTATTCTAAACATTCTCCAGGCTTTGGGGAGTCGAGAATAGCGGCGATGACTTCAGGCGCACAGTCAACGGACAATCAAGAGACGTTCACCAAGACAACCCCGCCGAGAAGCTCAACTATCTTGGTGATATCACAAAACCGAATGACAACTGGTACGGGTATCCAACATGCTTCGCAGTATGGAAACCTAGCGACTTCACAGACCAGAAATTCCAAGTTGGCGACCACTTTGTAGTTTCTCCAAACACCACGTTCAACGATGCAACCTGCAAAACAACTGCTGTCGCTCCAGCTCTTGTTTTTCAAGCCCACTCCGCCCCGATTGATAGCAAGTTCGATCCTACCTTCAGCACCCTCTACGTCACGTTCCACGGATCCTGGGACCGATCACCTACGACCGGCTTCAAAGTCATCGCTGTTCCATTCACCAAAGGTGCTGATGGAGCTTATAAGCCAGTATCTCCTTTGGCAACCAATACAGGATACACAGATGTCTTTTGGAATCCCAACGTCGCAAGCTGTGCTGGCAATGGTCCAGTTGCTAGTTCGGGATGTTTCAGACCTGCAGGTTTGAACTTTGATAGCTCTGGGAGAATGTACATGACCAGTGATACTTCGGCTGATGGAGAGGTATGGATTTTAGGTAAATCCTAAAGACTTCCACAGTCAGCGAAGTAACGGAGGATCGTGCAAGGGATGTAGATAGTATACGCGAAATGAAAGTTTGATGTGGGTTGAGGAAGTTGGATATACATTGAGAATAGGCTGTATATAGTGTGGTAGATTACCTTCGTTCTCTCACGATCATTCTGATGTCGTTTGCCAGCTCTCCAGCCTTTATCACACACGTCTCTTCAGATTAACGTGAACTCCTGGTCAAAGTTACCTTTTTAAGTTTTAACATTGTATCCTGCATTGTCGATCAAAACAGCATGGGTTGTCCTAACATACTTCGTACTTCGTCCCAGGCGAAATACTTGTAGAGTTTTCAGGCTGGTTTGCCCGGTCATCAACCTTAGCCACCCTAGTAAACCTACAATTATCTCGCCTAGGAGTCTGCAACGAAGTAGTGAGTTCTTACCCCGCAACTTTACATATTAGGCGGTATGAGAGCTACCTTGAATGGTATGTGAGATGCTCATCCGTCCTGGTGATTTCAGGTATATTCGCAGATCGTTTGATTTGGTAAATCTTAGAATGGCGCTGACAATAATCTCAATATTAATAATTCACTATATTATATATACCTACTATATAGAGAAGAGGTAAAGTAAATATAAAACTCTACTATAAGTATAGCATATTATTATAGTAGAAACGCAAAAGAGTAGACAACTCAAAGGAAGTATTTAAAGGAATTGTTCAAAGTTATATATTTTGGAAAATGAGTAGTCAGTTATTATGTTACTAATTTTTCTTTTTAATTAATTAGAATATAAGAGGAATACTAAAGTAAGTAATTATCCCATTTCTCCGCCAGTATTAGCCGTAATCGAAGCTGATATGAATCTGCCAATCTAGCATGCGGTGATATACAAATCCATTTTAGGTTAATTCGTATGAGGAAATTGTCATATCTTTCTCAATGCTCGTCCAAGCCATTGTTCACTCATAAAATAAACGTAAAAACACCAGACTATTACAATTTGGTTGAACCTTGAGCTTATGGAAAAATGTCGGCATCCCTTACAGTACAACCCTCAAATAAATTCCATCCAATAGACCGCCTTCTATAATTTGGTGAGAAAGCAGTGTGTGTATTAATGGCAAACATGTGTATAGAGGGTGGATAGCTAAGAGTCACACCATCTACGCAGATCATATGTAAAAAGCCTATATTTACAGAATGCGAGTCTCTGATTCGTTGACTTCGCTGAAAATTGGGGCTGAGCCATATTATAAAGTAGCAAACTCTTAGCTGTCCACCCTCCAATTTCCAAAAGTTACGACGAAAATATTAATGAGTTGTTCAGATACTGTACTATGGAGCCCAGCCAAATAAAATGTTGTTGCAGTGGCAACGCTAGTTAGGTACCGTGTTTAGCTCATCGAAATTAAGCGAACCCCTGGCCCACTTTCCTGAGTACAGTATCACTTGGCACATGTCACATGGCACGCTGATCTAACCCTGGCACCACACATGGTGACATGAACAAACATATCGAGCCTTCCTCATACAGAATTTATTCAAATTTCAGTGAACATGCAGAGTAGATCATACCGAGGACCTGTGGAGCATGGGGGAAATCCTTAAAGTCTTGACACCGATACTTGGATTCTACCCCACCAGTATGAATAATAATAACCTCACCTCGTTTTCTCGAAGGGAATACCCTAAGGCAGCTCATATGGACAAAGTTGGAAATGAAAAAAAATATTTGAATATTTAATTTTAGAGTTATAATATATAATATATAGGGTCTATTTAAGTTAGAAATAGGTTTAGAATATTTTAATACCTGTTTATTATATTACTATAATTAATAATTAGAAATAATTATTAGTAATTAGAATAATTAGAAATAATTAGAAATATATATATATTAATAATTATAATAATTAATAAACTTATAAAATTAATCTACTTCTAAAGTATAGCGAACTACGAGAGGGATAGTAGCTAGCCTATAAGAGTTATACTAACGCTTTATTTACCTTAGTTAAGCGAGTTAAGATATATAATTATAATAGTTAAATACTTTTATTTATATTTTACTATAAGTAAAGGTATAACCTTTCTATTCTTTATTTAGTCTTTTACCTTAAATATATTTTTATTAGTTTAACTTATTATTAATAAAGTATAATATAAGACCTATATTACTAAGGTTTATAACTAAGTCTTAGGTTATATACTAAAGTAAGTATAGCTAGCTAAGTACCTACGTACTTATAAATGCCGAAGTACGATAGTAGAGCGTACTAGTTCTAAAGGAGTAACTATACTTAGAGCTAGTAAACAGCGTAAAAATTAATTAGATTAGATTAAATAGTAGGGTCCTAATCTTAGTTAATCTAATTAACTAGACCTCCTAATTATATTTAATCACTTAATTAATTAAGTAATCAGATTAAATTAATTAAACCGGGCCGAAGCCTCGGACCGTCGGACCGAGGCCTCGGAGGGTGCTCGGCGTACTACGTAGGGTACCACGTAGGGCTAAGCGAGAGCCCCTTATACTTGTCTTTACTAGGAACGTTCCTATAGAGTAGGAATAAGTCTCGGCGTAGCTCTATACTAAAGAATATACTATAATATAATTGTTAGTATAACTTAGTAGGATAATAAAGGTACGAAAACAGAGCAAAAGTAAATAATAACGAGTACAAAAGTAGTAGTATATAATTATAATTGTATATCTGCTACGTGGATTCCGGGCGTATATATAGCCCGAAATATCACGTAGATAAACCACGTAAATATATCGTAATAATAATTTATTTACATTTCTAGTCTATAGGAACGTTCTTAGATAAGAAAAGTAAAAGCATTCCTATTAGTATTAAAACATTCTATATTAATTAGGAACGTTACTTTAGCTTAGGAACGTTCCTTAATTATATCTTTCCTTTTATTAACCTCTTTATTAACCTTTTAAAGGCTTCTATAAGTGTATTATTAGTACTTTAAAATATACTATTAATCTAATTAAATCGATTAAATAAACGCCTCTTAATCTATTTAATTAACCAAAGTTCCTAATCTAAATCAAATTAATTTAATCATGATTTAGTTAATTACTAATTAATTAAGTAATTAATTCGTTCTCACGCTACTAGTAAATAATTATTTACTGAATTACTACTATAAAGTAAAAATTTTATTAGAATAATATATTTAAATTAAATAAGTATTTAAAATATAACTTATTTAATAGTTCTTTAATAGAGAGATAACTTATAAAGATAATTTATAGTTTAATAAAGAATAAAAGAAACTTTACTTAATACTCTTATAATTAATATTTTTCTAAACTAGTAAATATAATTATTTACTAATTAATAGTAGGTATAAATCTAAATATTATATCTAGTATTATAATCTAGGTATTATAATCTAGGTATTATAATCTAGGTATTATAATCTAGGTATTATAATCTAGGTATTATAATCTAGGTATTATAATCTACGTATTATAGACCTTAGAGAATTTAAATTATTATAAGGTAAATAAATCGAAAGTTTTCTAATTTCTACGAGTAGCTTTATTTATATAAGCTACTTTACAGTTATCTACGGGCTACTACAGGTATTTACAGAACTAATAAATTATATATAGATTTTCTAGAAGGTCGGAATCTAAATACTTAAACCCTATTTCTAACTATACTAGACCCTATAGATTATATATTCCGATTCTAAAATTAAATATTCAAATATTTTTTTCATTTCCAACTTTGTCCATATGAGCTGCCTTAATACCCATCGTGCCAAAGTCTTGTTCTCTTCTCATTCTTTGACGATGAAGCAGCTCCGCAACCCAGCGTTTCTACAAGAAGCCAAGTGATTTGCCCCAGGCGAAATGGATATAAATTTCCTAGGATCGCTAAGGTTGGCAATACGGGGTAAAACCCCCTTGAAAAGAATTGCATTTACTTTTATTTCCCCTGGAGGCTGGGACAAAGTAGATTCACTAAGTAGTAATCCTCCGCTTTGATACTTCTTATCGATCTTTTGAAACCCGGCAAGCAGAGTGGACGGTTTGGGACCCGGAAATACGTAGGGCGGTTTTCGGCATGAGGGTGGTGACTTGGCTCTCTCGCAGATATCCACTTTCAAGAGACTCAGCCCAAAACGTCTGGGGTTGACCCACTTTACAAGCTCGCTCCAGAAATACCTCGCATACTTCGTGGATATCAAGCTGTATACAGAGATCGTAAATAGCTTTAGAACAGACGAAAAGAGTATAGTCATTCTTCCCAACGCTGGCACAGATTCTCCGCTCTGGATGCATGATAAAGTAATAAGGGAAGATTAATCAGGTGGTACAATTAGCTTCGAGTTCGAACTTTATTACTTCAAAAATAGTCCTGAGTCTAAGCCATGGTTCCTTGCTACTGGTATCCAAGATCAAGATTCTTTTCTATTATGACTTTGCCATGAAAAGCTCTCTGTGTGGCTGATGTTGGTCTTAGGAAGATCATACTTCTACGGCGTTCTTTGTAAGAGACATCGAAGAGTCAACAGGATGACAGAGTATGATCGACCCTTGGCGTTAAACTCAAAATTTATGCTTATAGACTGTGGCCTGTGGGGGTTGAAAGGTATATATAAACCTGCTGGATCGATTAGAATTTTCTCACCACCCTCTCATTCACACTCACACTTTCATTCACATTCACACTTTCACTTCAAATTTTAACCATTTCTCTGAGACTCATTGACAGGCTCATTGAAGATTACATTCTTTTGTCGAACAAATTTCACTTGCAATACCATACTCAAACCTCCTTTCCAACCACCAACTACCAACTACCAACATGCAATTCCTAACTCGAGCTCTCTTCGCCGCCGCGGCTTTGGCAACTGTTGCTCTCTCAAACATGCACAGTGGTGCGATTTGTGTAAACAAAGACCCTCGCGAGATAAGCGGAGAAGGAGTAGGTCTCCCAATCCAACCTGGCATAAGCCCACCTCAAAATCGAATATAACTAACGCGCCATCGTAGACAAAGTTTGATAAGAACGCCACCATGTTGGCATGCGCAGAATACAAAATCCGAAACACCGGTCTTGAGAAACACGACAGATGCCCTGATTGCGTATTCCTCGACACTGCTGACACCCAATTTTGCGAAAGCAAAGATGAGCACATCGGTGGCAACGAGGTAAATATTTCTTCCTTCAATTCCAAGCACCCAATCAAGAGGAGAGGGTGCAGCTTGGATATTCCCGTTGCTTCAAAGATGGCCACTAATTGTAATTGTTCAATAGTTCAAGGGCTACTGCCAGGCATTCGGCGCCGAAGGGTCACGAGCTGCTTGAGAAATCTGATTTTCTCGGGCTATAAAGGGACTTGGTGGTAGGCGGCGTTTACAAGAACGGGGATTGGGGGCAGCGGGCTTTGTTTACTTGATGTATTATAAAATCCAATCGACTTCATTTTTATTGATACCGAAAATACAAATCGAGGTTCTTGATTACAAACTTGCAGTTGGCATGCAACTCTGCCACATCAATACCAAACGTAATTCGTGAAGAAGAGTGACAAAACAGCAAAATGCGATATGAGTTGCAGAGGGGTTGCCATTTGTTGGGTGGTTTTCTGGTCTTTTTGGGCTTTTTTGGTCCTCCGCTTACAATAAGAGACATGGTCGTTACTCTGTACACGCCTCTCTTAGAACCAAATTATTCTAAAAGCGTTGTACAACTAAAATCGTTATATAAAGAGCTAGAATAATCGTTGACTCTTATTTTTCACTGACCTAGGCATCCTAAGACAATTGTTTTGCTTGTACTGTACTACAAATTTAGTAGAATAGAGTTTCATATACTATGTACAGAGTAACGACCATGTATCTTACTGCCGCGTGATCTGCTCCTCCACTTCTGAGGAACACCAGTGAGAAAAATCATCTTAACTATGTGTCGCTCGATAATAGTGAATGAGTATTAGCTAACTACACTTGCATCGGCGTGCAACATCGTGACTTAGTTATCATACATAACATAGGTCTATTACATCACCCAACCCTTAATTTCCTTCCAACAAAGCAAGCAACCTTATTCATACGGCGAAGAATTTTCACAACCTGGACATGGGGCTTGCGATCCGATGGATGGAGGCTGAAACATTGAGACATCACCACTCCAATCCCTATGCCATGAGTATCTTCATACTATATGTTCTCAATGTGTTGGCGTCGGCCTGGTCGGTCTCTTTGGTTTCGGCTTGTGGGGTTCATTGGGGTTGAAGAAATGTCGTTGACTCGTTGTTGGAACAGCTGCGTTGTATACCCAAGATTCATATCTTGCCGATACAAACAGGTCGAAGAGTGTATGATAGCTCAACTATCATTCCAGCGAAAGGAGAGGAAGATGTGCGAGTACTTGAGGTATTCACACGAGTTGAATTACGGTTCCAGATATGATAGATCCGCTAGAATAGCGTAGGATATACAGCAAGAAAGGGTAAACTATGCTTCCTCAGAGACTTATGATATGAACTTATATTTCAGTAATTCAACAATCGCTCGCATATAAAAAGATTCAAAGCTACGACTCCTAATTCAACCCCCTAAACCCACGATGTCGAGTTCCCCTC
>LT855423.1:111817-142197 GCA_900184765.1 Hymenoscyphus fraxineus
CCCCAGCACCACCTCAACCCTCTTCCTCCTCACAAAAGTCCTCCTAAACAGACTTACAAACCAACACGCCGCCCCAATGGACATGAACACAGCACTAACCCAAAGCATCGCCAGAGTCGCTCCGCCCTTGTCAGCCTGCACGCCCAGATCACCAAGCAGATCATTCCCCAGAAGTGTCGCGACGATGGCGAGGACCGTGACGAGGATGGCGACGATTTGGATGGTGATGACATCGAGCGCAATGAGGCTTCCGAGGATCAGGGAGACACGATCGGTTCGTAAGATTGAGAGGAGGAGGTAGAGCGGGATGGAGAAGATGATGAGAGCGGAGAAGACGATGTGGAGACTCAACAGGACGATGAGCGCTGTTAGAAGAGCGTTTATATAGACTGTCAAGGAGGCGAGGTTGTTGATAAGATTCAAGGGCGCGATGTCGACGATTTGGTTACCGACTTGGAAGGTGGAATTTACGACTTTGCTTGGGGTTTCGATGTCCACTGGGTACTATCAATCTCCTGCTCCAACAACGAAGAAAGGGGGTGGGACTTACTATATTTTTTACATTCCGTAACTTGCAACTCCGCATTGGGATCCGAGTATCTGGGTGACCAGTTCCCAGAACAATACTCCGTCAAGTAAAGTCCATACCATTCCTGAATCCCCGCACTACGCAGAAGTCCCTCGACAGCCGAATCCGCGATGGACTGAAGTCCATTCCCAGCGGCACCCGTGAGATTCCCAAGAAGACCACCGAATAAAGTTCCAATGTCATTGAGGGGATCCCCTGATGGTCCATTCGCAGGAGCTGCCAAAGGAGCACCCGTCGAGAGCGGCGCATTGGGAGCGATTTTGGTGGCCACCGCATTGCCAGCGGATCGAAAGAATTCATCCACCTCCTCTTTACTTGGTAAGATACCTGCTTTAGGATCAGGGGCCGGCGTTGGATCTGGAGCAGGTAATGCCTCTCTGCCCATGACCTGCTTTCCAACCGTATTCGACACCACTTCTCGAACTTCAACCTCCACCTCTCTGGCTCTATGCTGCCGGTTGGCTATCGGACTACCAACATCTTCACTCCCCACCATCCTTCTCCCCAACCCAGTACCCCCCGCACCAGGAGAATTCGATCCGTTTGCGGGATAAATTTTGATGAGATCCTGGCCTACCGTCGACATGTTGAACTATCCAACCCTCGTTAGCAAGCTCCAACTCTACACAGGCAGATTAAAGGGGTTAAATACCGAAGCCATACTATTATCCCTCAAACCATTCGCACGCGCGTTCGAAACAATCACCACCAATCCAAGAACAAACGAAATAATGGCCGCGAAAAAGGTCAGGACGGCGGACTTTTTATTGCTGGTTGAGGGGGGTGCAAGGGCGATGGCTTTATCAGATCCCACCATAGGGCGATTTCCAAGACGACGGAGAGCATTCATCTTGACAATATGCAGAGTATTCGATTTGAGGTCCCGATTATTGTATGACTTTTGGATGTTCTGTTTCTTCCATAGGAAACTGGCGTCCAGGGTCCCAGGCAATATATACTCGTCACAGATCCTTATGAGTATAATGCACAGTGACAACTTCTCGGCACGTCATTGATACAACTCAAGAAAACAACGTTATCAAAGCGTGATAGTAAGAGTACAGTGGAAGTCATCTCTGCAAATAGATCCATAGAAAATCCCGATCGGTCTAGGCATTATACAAGTCCTGCATTAGCCGCATACGCAAGGGGCGTGAAGGGGATACCGTGGCAAATCCAAATAGGTTTGTGGGAAATTGAAGTACAGAACACTGCAAAATGCAACCTCCTACTGGTAAGAAGCCTTGATTGCCAGGCGTGACAGCTTCTCGCGGTCAGACCCTTCTCTAGCATCCGTATAGAGCCGTTTAAGAGTGGCTAGAATGTGTCTTGTCAATGTCCGCAACCCTACTGTATAGTCCCCCTCATGTCATTTTCTTGGGAGTGATCTAGGGTTCCTGGTAACAACTGTGACCGTCGTATTGTGGACAACAGATGGTATAGACAGTGCGCCTCAGTCATCAGACCAGGATTCCCAAGCGAAGCCATCATCCCCAAACATCGTCTGGTCTGTTGTACTGTAGAAAAGGCGACGCGAATGATGTAAGCGATGCGAGATTGAAAAGCTTGTATAGCACAGTATGGAATATAAGAAGCTTACGTAGAATGCTGGATGGAATACCCCGATTGGGGGTCCAGACAGCTGTCTCGTCATTATTAGCCTTGCGAGATTCGGATGCGGAAGCACTAACATCCAGCCAATACTATCAGATGAAATAAAACATCAGAGGATACATCCACTTAGCGAAGTAAATTTGGATATGCCCGATCTTAGCAACACCCTCGCAACGACAAATTCCACAATTGGTTCCAGTTCAGGCATCTCATTTGCAGCACAACTAGGAGTTTTCGCCTCGAGGACGACGAGTATGGTAACGAAGTGTACAATTACAGCCTGAAACGGCTTCCCCTATATTCATCTACCACGCAGACGATGCTTTACAGTAAGTGGTATCTCGCAAACCAAAGAATCCTCCAACGAATGCCAGCTCTATGTGACGCCAAGTCTAAACGTACCTATCCAGATAGATAACTGGCCCTCATGATTTCCCCCCAAGACGCCACTGGAACGAGAGATTTGGTAGCGACCTACATTCCGCTTCATGCGACTTCCTCCCCTTCGAAAGGATCCTCAGGAATGATGTTAATCCCATCATGTCCCTCACCTTTGATAGGCTGGCCTTGTTCATAAGTCACTCGTTTCCAACCGCATTTCTCCGACGGGTCTTTGATCCACTCCATCGTGGGGAAGTAGTGTTCGTTCTTTTTCATCGTGATAACCCATGGCACGTTATCAAAAGTCATAGCTTTCAGTCTGAAGTCTAGGAATGATTTTGTTAGTATGGTAGCATGAGATGAATGTTTGGGGGAGCGGGGAATACTAACATGTGTTGTCAGGAATGTTAATGACTGCCTTCAAAAAACTTGCGAGATCTGGGGTCTTCTTGCCGTTGACATGGGTTATAAAGTTTGTAGGCGCCAATCCGTATTGATATGCTGGACTGCCACGGCTTCGGGCTGAAACGTAGATCTCGCTATGTAGTTTGCTGATTTGTTGTCTAACAGCATGATGTGGCCGATGCAAGATTGCACCACAAAAGCTTATGGCTCGATCGGTCTCAAGATCGTTGGCAGAAACAGTAGGAAGCTTCATGGTAATCTCACGACGTTCACGAACAATGACAGCATCTAGGACTTCGTGGTCGTACATGACATCAAGTTCACTCACACGAGTGATAATCTTGCCGTTGAGCGTGAGAATAACATCGCCTTCCATGAGGGAACCCGATTTTTCTCCACGCTCAAAAGTTCGTTTGCGGATCATAAAGAGCTGGTGACGGGAAGAATTATCAAGGGTAACCTTTTTGAGCCACTCCTCGGAAACACCCATGATACGTGCTTGAGAAATCTGGATGGCGTTGAACTCAACACTCAACATACGGAGTTTGGGCACTTCGCCATTCTGGATTTTTCTAATGACGGGTAAAAGAGTAGGGGTGGCAAGACCGAGGTGATAGTCCTGATCCTTTTGAGTGACAGGTGATCTTTCACCAAGATATGTCAACCATAAAGCCTGAACAGTGCCATCATCAGCAACCAAAGCACCACTCCCACATTGTCCACTCAGACTGGTGTCAACAGTAATGGCATCCACATTGATTGCTCGATATCTCGGGGCTCCAGAGTTTGCTGGAATTGCTACAGCGGTAACGTCGGTAACAATAGTCTTCGCAATAGACACTCGCATATTCTGATTGAAACCAACAAAATATGTGGAAGCGCCCTGGGTGATATGAGTAGTGCTCAATTTGGCACTTTGGACAGGTGCATCAACCAAGGAGGGGTCGTATTGAATGATAGCATAATTTTGAAGTGGATGCAAAAAGACGACTTTACCGTCAACGATAATAGAGTCCGCAATGGTGATGGTAATGTCGCAAAGATCATAGGGTACCACTGCACGAGAGATCACAACCAGACCCTTTTCGGCGTCGATAACCACCCCCATTGCATATCTTCGGTTTCGGGGGTAGCCGTCTAGCTTGACAGGCATATGGCACACAACTTTGACAAAACTGCGAACGATGTCGGCGGCGGCTGGGTGTTGAGGATTTTCGATTTGCATGAAACTCGCTGAGCGTCGGACTGGGGGGATTGCGGGAATCGGGTCAGCAAGGTCTGTGAAATCCCAAAGTCCAGTCTCATCATTTCTAACTGCCAGTCTCATCTTACTCGACCAATGGCGATCGATGTGTAAGACACTTGTATTCAAAGTATGCAAGTCTCTGAGGTGTTTGTAGCTCACAACAACTCTCGAGCGATCTGGGATGCCCTTCATTACCTCGATGAAAGCATTCAAGTTAGGGGTAGGCTTATGATCAACTTTTTGGATAATCCAACCGTTGTCTGTAGACTCAAACCTGAATGAACCTGTCGCCTCACACACAAATACACCCTCGCATTTTACTGCATACAAACGGGCTTGCTGGTATGAGAGATCATGGAAACTTGCACCAGCAACAGTAACAAATCGATCCGGGGTGATAGCATGCAGATCTCCAACATCAACTTGCACACTAATATCCTCACCACCACGTTGTACCAATAGACTGACAGTTCCGCCTACACTGGAATCAAGAATATCGTCAAGGCGAACGAATTGTGTCAAAAGCTCCCCGTTGACTTTGATCAAGACGTCACCTTCCTCAATCTTCTTGTCTGAGGGACCTGCAGGTAGAACAATTTCAGCCACGAGCATACCGGTTTCATTTCTAAATTCTTCCCGGACAGCACGTTCCCACTCAGGGGTTAGACCGAGTCTGCGACATTCATCGAATGGTTTAATCATCCACTGGCACTGAATTGTTCCCCGGGTGACCGGCTTGCCTTCTTGTATACATTTCAGCGCTCGTAGTGGTCGATCTAGAGGCAAGAAGTAATCCGTCGCCGCACCGTCACTTCTGCCACCAGCTTGCAGCGCAACAGCGTACCCATCGATATTGACTACGGGACTTCCAGAACTACCGCCGCTTGCTGCTGCTGCTGCTTGGATGTAATTGGTGTTGAAATCGCAATATCCGTCTCCATATTCTGGGGCATTTCTGTCGAGTCTGCTGATAACACCGGAAAGAATACTTAATTTTTCCCCTGCGTCATTACCAACAACTCTGATTTCTGATCCAACTTTCGCCAAGTCGGGTCTTAAGGTCAAGGCAGCGACAGGCATGTATTTGATAGCTTTGGGGTCGAATCGAAGGATGCCAAAATCATGGACGGGATCGCGATAGACCGGGTAAGCATCGACTTCCTCGTGGTTATCAAATACGAGGTATCCCCAGAATGGACCTGAACCTACAACATGTCGGTTGGTCATGATGAGACTGTAAGTCGTTAGAATAGAAACAAATAAGCTTAAAAGAAATCTGCGCCTACCCTCTTTCTGCATCCACAACAAAACCAGTCGCCTCACTGGTCAACGCAGGATCAGTATCGAAGGAACATGTCTGACAGAATCGGATCGAGACAACATTTCTGACAACCTTCTCGACTGCTGCTTGCCATTCTGCGGAGTCGGCTCGATCTGTTATGGCAGTAACTAGACGGGGCTCCTCCATTTCCATATCTTCCTCTTCAAATGCTTCAAGTTCAGGTGTATTGTCGCCAGCAGATTCTGTGCCGTTGATTGCGCGGTGTTGTTTCTGAGGGCGCTCTGCAATGACGTTTGTAGACTTCCGCTTCGCGCGGGGGGTTGCCCCATTACTGCTGCCGTTCATGGTGGCAGTATGCGAAAAACTGGTGAATTGCGCAAGGGGGGTTAGAGCGAATGTGGTCGTTGGAGCTTTGAATCTTAGGGGAAGGGAAGGAAGACTTCGGCTTTGACTTGGGCTTCGACTTCGACTTCGACTTCGACTTCTGATAGCTGCCTGAGAAAGACCGCAGGTGAATCGATGTGTGGCGAGGAGGTAGGAGAAGCACGTCAATGAGTGGTGTCTCGGTCGCGCATGGAGAGCTCTATTCATCCAGCATCAGCATGGAGGATGCCCGACAAGTTACTCAATTGGCGGGATGAAGAAGCGTAAGGGGATTGGCAGAGGAGGACTAGAGAGCGGGTGGTGAAGATATATTTGGACAGGTGAGGCAGGAGAAAAGAGGAATAATAGGGAGGGAAAATGAAGCGATGAAGAATTACAAACAGTCACCAGATGATTGTGACCTGGTCCTGGTGTCGCGCAAAGAATGAGGCGTCGGCGCCGTCGCAATACGATGGAAATGCACGGTCACGGAGAATCGGCGTTTGCCCCTGTCCGTCTTGTACCATACGGTGCATATATGGCCTGCGATTGGAGGACTACCGAGTCTAGGTATGTATGCAGAAGCCGTCCCCGCCCATCCCAACGACCTCAAATATTTACAACCTTGAAGCTTCCCTTTGCGAAAGACAGCCAGACTCGTCCTTCCAACAAAACCATGAAATCCATAATGTCATTACCCATTTTGACCGATTGTGAAAGAAAAAAGAACCATGAGCCTTCTTAAGAAACCAAGAACTCAATAGCAGCTCTGGTGAGAAATCTTATGCTCATGATATGTCATTATCGTCGAAAAAAAAAGACCAATCCTAACCCTGCAGTACTCGACACAAGTCAGTCTATGTATTGCGAATGAGAAAGGATGAGAATCGAAGCATGAAGGCAACTTACAGCTCCAACAACCCATTCACAATTGTTCATCAGAGTCCTCGGCCTTCACTTCATCGCCTGAGCCATCATGAAGATCGGCCATATCTGCGTCTCCATTATCATCGCTATCTTCGTCCTTCTTTGCGCTCTTCTTGCCCTTGGCTTTAGGGGTTGCCTTCTTCTTGGTAGGAGAAGGAGTGCCACCTTCGTCATCTTTGGCAGCTGCAATGCCGCGTCAGCATTAATGACAAAACTGAGAGGCTTGTATACTTACACTTGCGCTTGCGGGGGGTGACGGGAACTTTCTCGCCAGCATCAAAGGCAGCGGCTTCTTGTCGAATCTTTGCCCAGACGTGGGTCATTGACTTTGCAGTACGTCCGGGGAGATGGATATCCTGCCACTTCACCTTCATGCCCTCTCCGCCACCTTGTTGCTTGATGATTTGCAGCAAGAGCGACATCTGTGTCTGTTAGCATTCCGTGTTCAATGATATTAAGGATATGTCAATGAGGAGATATCTTACCTTTTCTTCCTCGCTCCACGCAGTCTTCTTTCCGGCTTCAGCCATTGCGATTGATGTTTATGTCTTGTGTTGAGAGGGCTATGGAATGATTAGCAAGCAGCTCCAGAGCCAGAAGGCTGTGTGGAAATAATGCGCGGTTAGTCGCAAGATCGATGGGCCGTCACCTGGTCAAAACAACGTTTGGCATTTCGCAAAAGCGTTGCGCATCGGCGACGGGAGTGTTTGGGAATCTTGGGAAGACATGGTGAGGTTATGGAACATTGAGGGGATGGTATGGGGTCGTGATGGGTTGGTACGAATGTCTTGCCTCCAAGGTGGAGTCGCAAAGCTGAGATTCCCTCCCAGCTACCCCGCCCAAGTTGCCTCGGGGTGAAGGCATGACCTTCGA
Organism: Hymenoscyphus fraxineus; assembly: GCA_900184765.1. NCBI lineage: Eukaryota > Fungi > Ascomycota > Leotiomycetes > Helotiales > Helotiaceae > Hymenoscyphus > Hymenoscyphus fraxineus. The sequence continues at coordinate 119,498 of LT855423.1, forward strand.
ATCCGCGCACAGAAACATGCGCGATGACCTCAAAGATGGGACTCGATGATCCCATTGGGAAGAATAAATGAAAGTGCAACTTACAGATTGGTGGGTGTGTGTGTTGTGAGGGGTTGTTTGGGTTGATGTTTTGCGAAAGATGTGATGTTGTGGGGAGGAGAGAGGAGAGGCTCCTCGACTGAGGCGGATGGTTCTTAAGTGGCCCATGTGAACCCGCCCAAATCCCCCAACCACCCGTTATCCTCCACCCATTTCCCTTCAATGGCCGTTGGAAGTGAATATGCAGCCTCAGCTCTTCGCGAGGCTCCTCACCATTGCACGGCTGCCTGAAGTGATCAAGTCAACCAGTTTCTATCTCTATTTTCCCAAACTGCATTGCGAGCGCATCAAATATCCCCCAGTCTTTTACATCTACGCTCCCGTTGACTTGTACATCCATCTCGGATCTCGCTCTCTTTCTTCAAGACCATCCGCCCCCTCCCCCCAACTCTGCAACAAAAGCAATATCTTGTTTGCTATCGAGTCACCGAGTCAACCAACGGCAATATGCATGCTCCCGTCAACCATGCAGCCATGGACGCAACTGGTTCCCCGCCCACCCAAACAGAGTGTCAACATTAATTCCTCTTGTAGAAAGTGCAAAAAAAGAAAAGGGCCAATGGTAGTAATTCATCACTTGTTTCCTCTATGCTGCCTAGCACCGCCACCTTGATATCTTAGACAGAACAGACCAAATGCTCATTTGGCTCTCATACACGTTCGTCTCATTTACTTTACACTTAGAGGCTTTTGAAATAGCGCTAGAACACTTGTTGTAAATGTTTTAGGGGCCCAGAGGGTCTTAACGGTCGTTGTACTTGCGAACTAGCTCTGATTAGGAGTGATGAGATGTTTAGTAAGAAGAGTTTATCGTTTATCGACAAAAAAGTATATAATTTAAAAGGATTTAGTAAATCGTACTTTTCGATAAATCATTTTGAAAAGTAATATCATCTGATTGAATAATCTATTACTAAATAGTACCTTTTTAGAAGAAGAAGTCTTCTAAGGTTCTAATTATTGAATTGTGCCCTGAGGTGGTGGTGTAATATCACGTGGTAGATGACTACTACGACCTTGGAAAATCGTATTTATTATATATATTTTGTAAACTACTGTAATATGTATCTGTTCATCTCTGTTATCCTTCCACATTACAGGTGTTAGCATTCTGATTGATGGACAGAGGAGACTATATTAAATCACGTGGTCGCCTAAATAGGGGTGGTTTAGTAATGTTGTTTTTGTTGAATACCTGAAAATAAAGAACATAGGAGTGATTCTCTGGGAGAAGTACTTAGTTTGTACATTCTTTAGACTTTATTGTTCAGTTCAAACAGTACTAGACTGGCGACTTGGTTAGTCTTGTAGGAAGAGCTAGAAAAGCTGTCTATAGAACCTTTCCGTCCACTTTTCTAAATAACTTCATATGCTCATTGAGACAAAGCGAACTGATGACTAGGTACTGGGTTCTAGGTGCAACGTTCCAATGTCTCTTCCAAGCCACAATGTCCATTTGAATCTCACCGTTCATGCGTCTCCAAGGAGGGCGTTAAGCGAGGTTCAGTTGTACATCCAATTAGATTCCCAACGTAGCCTGCAATCAAATTATATCCCACAGAACCAAACATGACGAATAAGGCACCTCCATTCTAACATGCCCCCAGGGCCCCTGCAAGTAAAGATATCATCAAGTCCCCGAATCTCCCACAAATCCCCCACGCAGCATCATCACAAGCACTGGGAACCACACCACAACTTGTGCCTCGCGGATACGCATGGTCTGGATATTGTTTCTGATCTTCGTTGCCTTACGATTTCTCGTCATTTATCGTCCTGCATCTTTGCGTATTGCTCGCTGTTCTCGCGGAAGTCTTGCCGGTGAACGATTCTGTCGCGGTGCTCATCGTGCCGTGCTGTCCAGTCTCGGGTAAGCATACTAGGTTGGATCCGTTGGAGTAGGATCTGTAGCTGATACTGGGATTTCGAATAGTTCTCTCCTGCTGCCGGTCGCTTCCTGTGTGTATCGTTGCACAATCTACCTGGCCGCTTCACCCTTTTGTTTTCCGGTGGGTAAAGTCTACGATGATATGTTATAATATGATACAAAAAGTAGCTAATTAACCCGCGGGATAGACACGCTCTCCGCCCAAGATATCGATACAGACATGGAGGATTTCAGCAGCCACGAGGACCCTATCCAACACCGCTATATCAATATGTTCCGTACATATTGGTACAACCACAACGCACTTTCTGAGGAAGATCTCTTGCTGGTAGAGCGCCACCTCATCATACCCGTCATACAAGACTTCCTTCGACCATGCAATATGCGTCTCAACAGCGCCCAAGAATTGGAGTTCCTCAGAACCTTGAAGGAATATGTTGATACGGATACACTTGGAATGCGGTACTTGTTGTCGGTGCTTTGTGGTAAAGAGATTGGTATCCCTCTTCGTGACTCGTTCGATGAGGATGAACAAGTTACGATTATGGAGGAGTATAGCTGTGGATGGGGACAATTCGAGGGTAGCAAGTCTAGTTGGGTGGCTGGGATTTGGGAATTTGCGGAAGAGGTTTAGGAGGTTGAGGTTGGTTTGTTGACTTGGCGGTTGGTGAGGGTTTGTTATGGAATTAGGTGTAGGGAGATCGGGATCCTTGATGGGTTGTTACGCTTTGGAGGATGTGGTTTACTGGTTAGAGGGAGGGGGTTAAGTTACTACTTTGAGGTTATTTGTAGCTGTCTCTTTTGAGGAATGAGAATTTAGGAAGCAGTAATGTACATTTTCTTGACAGGGATCTAATGTGAGATACAACTTTGTGACCTCATTCTTCTTTCGGATACTGATTCGCTCTTTCTAATACTAATTCTTACTCATGAATCTCTTTGATAAAGCTTATACCACCCATCAACCCAAGATCATTTTCTGATAATCACTCAAATCTCAATGGTGCTAACCTGACAGAGCTGCTGTAGTTTCTCAATACTTTCTCCGTAAACCATACAAAACAGTGTAAGTGAGCGTGGCAGTACTGATGAAGCGAGTGGTCATGTGACCAGCTTATGTCATACCAGCCACTATATACAGATGAACAGACGTAAGCCAATTCTCCTTCAGAGTTCTGGTGAATAAACCATCACCTTGATATATTCTTTTATCTTCAGCATCAACTTTTCACCTTGCTGTCTCAATTGCCACTACACGCCTGAGTTAAAAAAATATTATGCTAAAGACATTACAAAACTAAATCACTTACACAAATACTCTAGACTAACTCACACTTTTCACTCTTTATTAACCTAGGTAAAATAGAACAATGAATATACTTATGCTAGACTTTTGGTATAATAACTTTTGATAGGGTATACAAAGGAATGAACGGTTTTCTTAGTAGCTCAGTCAACGAGTGTGCCATGTTGCATGACGAAGTATGATGAAGTATGATGAAGATAAGAGATGCGGTAGGTATCTAGTCATGCATAGGGGCTTACTTGATTGGTTTATTCAACTTTCCACAAGGGCGCGCAATGACATGAAACTACATGTTAGTTCGTCCCAGGCGTAGTAATTGTACTTTTGTTGGGGGAGAAAAGAGGGGGTGTTAGCCTGTTCTCCACGGAAGGTACCCTAGGAGAGTTATGATAATACGCCTGGGATGAAGTACAATATTGCTAAGGCCCCTTGAAACTATTTGTAACGTTGAAATTGATCAAGAAGGACCTGAAGTTACTCCTAGTCTACTTAGATATTTCCTTTTTCAAGAAATAGCAGCAACATCTCACATCATATTACCTACGATCGATCGATTATCCTCCTGTGAAACGAATATAAGGAAAAGCGAAAAGCTTCATATCAGGACATGCTTCAAGACTTGGCCGCGGCCTCCTCTACGACCAGCAGTAGATACCAAGGTCACTAGCTGCCTGGGCCGGGTAACAGAAACATTAAAGCAGATATGAATTTGTAAAATACCTAAATTAACACCCAAGCTGGCGCAGTCGAATTAAAACTTTTGCTTCAAAGCATTCGCCTTTTACTGGTCCAATTAAAATCGTATTTCTTAAAATAACTTCCCTGTCCATGCCACTTTCTGTCACCCTGCATGGGAATTAATTTGAAGGAGCTTCTTCTAAGGCATCAAGACATATTAATTTATTGCAGGTAGCTTAGCTTTAAGAATTTCTTCAGAGTTTACAAATACCTTTGTAAATGACTTAGTAACCCCAAGAGTTCTAAAACCTTGAGAAAATGGTCGAAATATGGTCATGAAGATGTCCTGCTCCGTTTACTTTCGTACCCCGGACCCCATATTTCCAGAGAAAAAACGTGTTTAGGGCGGGCAATTCTCCACAGATGTACAACTCTGGATGAGTGCACGTGCTACCATGCGACATGAGCCATGCGAATCACTATCCGAGGAACCGAGCCCCAGATGATTATGGAGCGGATAGCCGACAGTTTCAGAGTGAGCACCAAAGTTGCTTGTATGGAATGCGAAGCATTCGAGTGCCGAACCGAGTCAACCGACCACTTCACCGGCATTCATGTTCTTCTATATCAAACTCAAAATTTGAAGCCAACGTTGAGCATTTGGAAGTCAATTCCATTCCGTTTATAAGGTTCGATGAGATCATATCACATAGCCTGGAACATAGCCCTGAAGTCTACTTATAATAGAAAGCTCTAATCTGGCCTTAGTAGTAAGAGTTAGTACCCAACAAACATTAACAGGAGTAAGGATTTTGAATTTTTATTAATATTACGAATGAAACATCGCAATAGCGCCTGTATATGTGTCTCCAAGATAATTTAAGATAAACTTCAAAACAAGATGTTACTTGGTAGTAAGTCAAGAAGTAGCTGTGGGGCATTTTAATACTTCGAAGCAGTAATTTCTATGCTCCTCAATTCCGTTCTCGTAGTGGTTAAAAAGCTTGTTATATATATCCCATGGAATCTCAGAGACTCTTCGATACTTCGAAGTAGAAGGCTTCCATGGAATTTAAAAGTAGTCTGGAGGGATTCCGGATGGAATAGAATTTTTGAGTTCACTGAATCATTAGAATGTTATTCCACTTGTCAAAAGATGTATGAAGCAGAGGGCACAGTTGGAGACACCAGAGGAGGTTTTTGTGTTACATACTTCTGCCTTATCTTGGAAGTTTGATGAAACCACAGCTTTTGGCATCGTCAGGTACAACCATCAAGGGTTCGCCACATGGCAAGATTTTACCTACCGCCTGTTATCAGAAGCCGCATTGCGGGCTTTAGTATGTTTCCAAATACGAAGTACAGTACGAGCAGTACGGGAAGGAGGGTACATTTTCCATTACCACGTGGAGACCATACCGAATCGTTACTCGGTATTTTGGGGTTTAAGCTCACCCCAACAAGCTACGGAGTAGGGAGTAGGAAACTGCAGAAACCAGACAAGGTTTTCCGGTTTGAATCGGTACATGTCCCTATCGAGCCTCAAGGAGAAAGAGCACAACTCCACTGGCAAGGCTGTGGCGTGGCTCGATTACCTTTACTTTGTACCGATACTACCGTACTGCAAAATCTAATCTTAGTATTATAGTGGGTGAGAAAGGTAGACTAACGGTAGTAACGAAAGACTTTACGACACAGATACGCTGATCGCAGAGAACAACTCGACTTTCATGATTATACGACTGCGATGGCCTTAAGCCCTGTAAACTCACTTCTACGCTCTGTTTTGTCACTGGCCGTGGGCGAAATCCCGAAAAAGTATGTCTAGCAGGCCTGCACTTTAACGCTGCTTTATCTAAGGACATACTTATTAATTTACGAGCAGAACTCGAAGCTATTCAGGACTCTACAAAGTAGAAGTTCGTGCCTATGAAATTAAGCAAACTACATAGCCACCTTCTATATTCATACCTAGGGACGAGGAGGCATACCTAGGTGGGAATATAATAGTAGCCTTAGACGGCGTGGGTGTTACTTCTAGCTTAATTACTAATACGTAGGCTATTAAATAGCCCCTCTAATATAGTTCCGTGAAGTACAAATGTCTTATCCTTTGAGGTTATTCGCACTCTGGCAGGATACAAACTTACAATTGCCCATGTTATACCCACTCTGTTCTATAAAGCGGCGCTTTATCGCCAAGAGGCCACTGAAGTCGTATAACTGACTTTTACTACCCTTTCCCATCTAAAACTCACTCTGTCCATTACGAAGTACAATACCATCGCCTCGCCTAATTTTGCCCTAGTCTTATATGATTAAAGTTATATCTAGATTAACTTTATCCCTTCCAGATGCGAGAGCCACAGTAAAAAACGTGCACGCAAAGTGGATAAAGGTTGGAGTAAAACTGGGTCAAATCGAGGCTTGAATAGTTGGAAACATTACCTGGTTGGCTAGACGCCTTCGTTTTATGGGGAAGATGTAGTAAAAGTGGATACCTTTACTCCACCTTGCGTACACGTTTTTTACTGTGGCTCTCGTATCTGGAAGGGATACCAGATATAATTAGAACCCGAGACGTTAATGCTACTTCGTATTCTTCTCTTAAGCTACAAGACGCCTGACGTAGTGGTATGATAAGGCAGGAGTGAGGGATGTCAAAGAATGGTATTCGTAACTTTAAAAGTACTTGAGTTGAGTGGCTTAGCTAAAGGGCGTGGACAGTCAATGCTGGACACTGTCGCTGATGATAGTACGTCTCGGCCACGATTTTTAGCTAAACCAGCCAATCAAAGACTCGGCTTTGCAAGATATAGACTTTTCTCACATACAAGTATGATCTACGTGACAGTGTCCAGAATTGATTGTCCACCCCCTTTACCTTCAACTTCGTGTATACCAAAAGCTAGCCAATTTTCTCTTTCACTTACACAAAAGAAATGGAGCTGTCTCTATACCCAACAATTTCTCTGGAAAGCAGCGTGCTAGCAGGGGCGGGAATGAGGGCAGCGAAGTCGTCTTTCGTGAAATCCTGTTGGATATTGGAAGGCCCTTTTCACCAACAAAACCGGACTGAGGACATTCGAATCGTCTGTGTGGAGGCCGACAGTTTGAAATCTCGAGTGGGGTGGGTGACATCGAGAAACTCCCAGAACCCGGTCTCGAAAAGACCACTGTTTGAGCTATCGTAATCTCAAAGTCGGGGTTAAGGGGCATTGTCTAGTGGACGAACCCCGTTGTTGAATATGAAACCTACGAGCGTGGATGTTCGGGAGAGGAGGAAATACGACTTTCGAGTCATAAAGGGTTTCTAGTCAAGCCAAATGACCAGTGTCTGCATGTTCCTTCAAATTGCCAGGTAGAGTTTTGGCCGCGATGAAAAAGGTATTCAAGGCTTCAAGCCCATCTTTACAAGCCTCGGCACTGCAAAAAGATCTAAAGATGGAGATAGATGCTCGAAGAGAGGCCAGTGCAAAAATCTTGGATCTCATTTACTTCGTAAATTTAAAGTTACTTCGTAGAGTTTAGAGTTTGCAAACATGTGCGATCGAATCGTCGAAGCTTTTTCTAGAACCTGGTAAACTCCATCTTCCGAATGCCAGTTTGTACATGTACATCTAGACCGTTCTTGTTTCCAGTTGATGAAAAGGTCGTGAAGGTGCTTTGGGGATAACAGCCGGTATGTCCTTCCTCTGCGCTTTCTCAAGAGCGAACCGGCTATTAAACCGACCAGTCTTTTTGGAAGGCCTGGAAGCCAGCTTACGGAGTAGACATCATAGATGCAGCTGGTCTACTGATTTGATTCATCAGCCGACTTTCTGGGGGAAAAGGGTACGATCCGCCCCGCATTCGACGGCAAATGGCATTATCGTAATTTAGTGCTTCGCCCCAGGCATAGTAAATTTACTTCGAAGTAAATATATCTTTTACGAGGTTTTTTCCATGTCCTTCACTGGACCTATACCAAGAAAGTGACAATTGACACGCCTGGGACGAAGTAAATTAGCTATGCGCCTGATTCAAGATCTCGTATCCATTTGTGACAAGACTATGTTAGCAAGTGATCTACTTCGTAGGCTCAGGCTATAATGCTTTTTGATTTCGCTATAATGCTTTTTGATCCCCTGCCGCCGCCTTCGGTGACTCGGCGTTTCTCTTTTAGCGGTTTTTTAGGTGTAAATAAGAAATGTGCGTTTATACCTCACAGCACATCTACAACCTTACTGTCGCTACAACCTCACTGTCGCTATAACTTCACTGTCCTAATCGCCCTAACGGGTTAGGGTTAGGAGTTAGGGTTAGCAGGTTAGGGTTAGTGGAATATGAACCCCCTACTGTCGCGTCGCTCCCCCTTTTTTATATATATATTTCTTAAGTAGGCGTCGAGGTGCCTGAAAATATCGCCGACGTCGACAGTAAAGCACAAGTACCTACGGTACAATTTTTGATAAGGCTACGTTAGTGTTTTCAGCACTCCGGGGCACGGCGGACCCACTTCCCATATGCGGCTAGTCAAAAAGCATTATAGCGAAATCAAAAAGCATTATAGCCTGAGCCACTTCGTACGGACGATGACATGGTGCCCATAGAGCGCGGCGCATCAATTTTTCACATGGCAAGTTTCAAAATAGAAGATCCCTTACGGAAAATAAATGAAGTGCTGAGTATCTGCGCAAAAAAAAGCTTACATCGCCGACAAGTAAATTTTACCGTGGCGTTTGGATTCAATCTTTTCTAAACCCTCTACACCATCTCAAACCTGTCATATTGCATCCGCTCCGAAGTTGGTTGCTGGACAAAGTTTGTTGTACCCAGGCTAAGGTCTTTCTTCTCAGGTAAACTTGTAGTAGTCCATTCTCTTCAAGTTTGAATGGCTGTGTGGATGGAAAGGCACCATTAAGAAGAACCCGTCAGAAATAGACCGTGCAATTTTGCTTATCAAACGGCTAAGCCCGATAACAACAGGCTATGTCCTGGCGTTCTTCGAACAAACATGTGGGGTCATGAGATAAACTGGGATCTTCACGGAGGCATGGGCACTCCCTGAAAGGGGCGAACCTTATTTTCAGCCCCATCTGGCATTCTGTAAGTCATCATCCAAAGACCAGGAACAGTCCGATCAGGTTTTACGAGGTATATAATGTTTGTGTCTCACTAAGAATTTCTGGGTACCTTTTTTGGGCTTCTTATCTTCCCGACTACTGTCTTTTATCCATTAATTATTGACATTCTTGTCACTCACTCGTTTAATCAAACTAATACATTCGTTTTTTAACTTATTTCAAGTTTCAATTCGCCATTACTTTCTACCGTTCAACCTACTATGGTTTCTTCAATTATTCGGGTGGTACGAAGAACCTAGGCTCCTTTACATATTAACACTGACACAAAACTTAGGCGGCCGCCACAATGTTACTGCCTTCTCTGGCTTTAACACAGGAAATAGGCTTCAAAACCGTTGGTAGTTCTGGAGTTGCAGCCCAGATGGTTTTCCTACCACCAAGAACAAATACAGTTGTTTTCCTGGACAACTATCACGCAAACTACGGACTTGGTGTAAATTTAACAACCGGAGCACACTCTCCAAATGCTTGGAAGTATGAGGGTTCTGAGATATCAGTCTTTGGATCTGAGTATAACCTCGCTAACAACACTGTGCGGGCGCTGAGGCCAAAATCAAACACTTTTTGCTCAGCTGGGGCTTTCTTTCCTAATGGCACTATGCTAAACTTATCTGGTGCCGAGGCAGACCTGGAGGGTGTTGGCGTGGGAGAGGGTTTCGATAAGATGAGGATTTTCCCTCCAGGTCCATGTGAGAATGGCGTTTGTACTACTGATTGGGTGGAGTTGGCAACGCCTTTGCAATCGAAGCGCTGGTATCCTACTTCTATTACCATGGTACGTGTATTTTCTTCAACCGGGTAAGAATGGACAAGAATGTTAAGCGAGAACGCTAACATACTATTGTTTTGCAGACTGATGGTAGCATTCTTGTTGTCGGTGGCTCCAACAAATTAAAGGTCTGTTGGTACTAAACGAAGCATCCATTAATGTACCAACCTACGAAATAATGTAAGCAAAACAAAAAAACAGCATTTTGTCCCGAAACTCTAAACTAACAATAAATCCAGTCATGTCGATGGGCGCCAACCCAAAGCCCCCGTTACTCTCCCAATACTCGAATTCACAGAAGCGGAAAACCTTGACCCAGGAAAATCTTACAACCTCTACCCCATTCTCCACACACTTCCAAATGGTGAGGGCAGAGACTTCGTTTTCACTATTGCCGGAAACCGATCCGTCGTCTGGGACTATGCAAACGATACTCAGGTCAAAGCGCTACCAGACACACCATTGCAACCACGTACTTTCCCCTCTTCTGCAACCTCGGTTTTGCTACCTCTTCAAGCTCCAGACTATGAGCCCACAGTTTTAGTCTGTGGAGGATCAAGTGGAGATATACCCGCGCCAAAAGCACTGGGTGATTGCTGGAGAATTTCTCCAAACAGTGTCAAACCAGAATGGGTTGCAGATGATGCTATGCCTAATGGGCCTCAAACCATGACCGTAAGGCGGCATTTGAAGTGGATCATCTTAGGACTTGTACTGACTTGGAGACAGGATGCTATTGCCCTCCCAGACGGAACTTTTCTCTTCATTAGCGGTGCTCGAACTGGTTCTGCTGGTGGATTCCAAGCAGATGATCCGGTCCTTGTACCCATGATATACAACCCAAATGCCCCAGCGGGTAATCGATTCACGAACATGCCACCAACCACTATTCCACGAATGTACCACTCTGTCGCCATTCTGCTTCCCTCAGTATGTTTCCTCTCCGTTTTCACTCCGGTGTTTCATATTTCCACAATCTAACAACCATACAGGGAGAAGTGCTTGTAGCAGGCTCCAATCCAGCTGTCATGTATACCCCCGATGGAAAGGTTGGTGGAGCTTGGCCAAAATTCCAGAACAATGGTAAGACCTGCGCTCTCGAGCAACAACAACGTATTGAGTCTGCCTTCCCCCTCGAATATCGCGTCGAGCTATTCACTCCTCCCTACCTCAAAGATGTCAACACTCGTGGTCGCCCCCAGATTACCGCTGCTCCAGAGACTATTACTTATGGCGCCGTGTTTACAATTTCCGGCAACTTGAAGGGAGTCGAGAGAATAAGGGGCACGATCGGAATTACTTTGATCTCGCAGGGATTCAATACACATTCCGTGTCTATGGGACAAAGAACTGTGATGCTTGAATTTAAGGCTGTAGCTGAAACCTATGACTTCAATGTCACTGCACCAAGGGATGCTAGTGTGATGCCACCAGGTATGTTTATGACGTTCCCCGTTGAGCCCAATGACTTTTGCTGATCGCGATCTTAGGGATATATCTCCTTTTTGTGACACAAGAGGGTGTGCCATCTGAGGGACGTTGGATCAATCTCGCTTGAGATAGAGCTTAAGCTGAATAAAAAAACGAAGAACAACGATGAATTTTAGCGAGCAGTTATGTTTTAAGCGAGAGAAAATAGTTCAATACCCAGGGGGTCAATATACCAATACGAGAAGAAGAGACATCTATTCATGTTACCAGTGACACAAGAATCTTTCTCAAATGCAATTTTGGGATGGCAATTACCTTGGTCTGAATTTGTATAGGAGGAGTGAGAATTGATATCATGTGACAGAAACCTTCTCAATTATTAAGAACATACCTACCTCCACTGATTCACCTTTAGCTGTGTGTCTCGTTGTTAGAGACTTGCTTACAGCCACAAACATTTGGGACAGGCAACTCTACTTCTTTCCACAAACTACTACCAACTCACTCAACCTTTTCCCAAATTCCATTCCATCCTGCTACACCATCAACCTACTAAATACCACCACCAACCATCACCATCACCACCACCCCAAGAACCCCCACAATGTCCCCCTGTCCAACCTGCGCCTCCCTCCACAAAGAGAAGAAAAACATAGTAAACAACCTCCAATACCAAAACACCCGCATCACAGACCTCACCACCACAATCCGCACGCGCAACCAAGAAATCAACCGGCTCAACGAGAGAATCCACAACCAAAGCAAGAAGATCACCGATCACGAAAAGACCCTGAAGACGCGCAAGGATAAGATCGTCGAGTTGGAGAAGGAGTGTGTCAGGCTTTGGAGGATGGCTTATGGTGTTTGCGGAGCGATTTTGGTTGTTGTTGCGTGTCTTTGGTTGGTGGTTCTTGGTCGTTGAGGGGATGGAGCGCGATGGGTGGAGCTGGGGGTTTATGAGGAGGTTGATGAGTGATGGGGTGGTTTGCGGATTTGTGGCAAAAGTTTGCTTATAGCGGGTTTCTTATGGAGGATACAGCTAATACTGAAACGTGGCATGGAAAGTGGCCGCAGAAACCGGAGGCAGCGAAAATAGCGGAAGCCATAAATGATGACATGAGCTATTTATCCTCTTGTATCCACTTGTGACGCGCTCTTTATCATGATTTTGGCTCTTGCTAACAACTAACTGACTCGTCTTCTACGTTTTCACCTGATTTCTTCACGTACCAAAGCAAAATGTTAGACTTCATACATAAAACCAGTTCCCTGAGGTATAGAGTTTGCAATTGAGTAGTATATGTCACAGAAGTATCATGGTAAGATCAGTATCCCCGCGTAACAAAGTCTGCCATCAGTGCTATGGTAACCCCCAAATCCACCCCTTCGTCAATTAAATCCCTCGTTAAATCTTACTACAATTATGTGTAACCTCGTCAGCTTAGCATCCTCTTATAATACAGAATCCGTTGAAGACTTTGAAATCTTTCGTTTAGCCCCAAAGTTACCGTTTGATCACTTCTATAGCAGAACCTGGCTATCACACAACCACTTACTTCTGATGATGAGAAAACATATATAAATCATCCAAGCATCCCCACTTTACTCCCCTAACCTCNCAGCTTCGTAAGACCAAATAGAGGAAACCAGGATCCATATGGCGTAAGCGAGGAATAATGCATGGATGCTCGTATTCTAACCACGCCACAAAGAAACACTGCGAACAGTGTAATGCATTGATTCTTACTGGCGAGCTTTTAAAAATGATTACATCAGCGTCTGCATAGGAACTGAGTTGACGTCTCTTCGTTTTTGGTAAGTATTACCTGTTCGTTAAAACGAGGCCGTAGCACGGATTACAACGACTACGATAATACTCGAGTACTCCGGCCATCCTCAAAGGCCTCCAAAACGCCACACTTCATCCCAGAAAGCTAACATAATCTATCGTATGCAAACACGACAAGAAAACCCCCCGCATACCATCCCAGGATCCAACAAGGATAACAAGTTAAGCTTTCTCAAAACGTCTTACAAGCCAATAACCGACCTGACATCAGCATAATGCTCGTCTGTCCTCATGTAGTGAGTTCCTCACCAATTAATGCTTACATGCAGAGTTTCATCAACGGCTGAGATACATGCGAATTGAGAATGTCCTCTCAAATGCTGCCGCCTTGTAAACCATGTCAGAACCACCATTACGATGGCGTAGCCGAGCTCGTTTTGGATGATGTTTTCTTGATGACTTCCATTGATTCCATTTCATTTGCTAAGTTTTCTGATATGGCAAGATACCTCCCCTTTCAGTAGCCGAGTGGTGTTTGTTGGGAGCGTGGGCGGGGTTTGCGCCACGGATTTGGTGTTGTGATAATGAAAGGGTTCATTCCCATGAGAATTGGGTCGTCGACTTATTATGTGAAAGCTCTCCCACCAGGATTTGAGCTTTCCCTTTCATTTCAAATTAGAGTCACTCTCTTCAAGATCCTCTTGTAACAAGACACCATCTCACCCAATATCATTTCATCACAATCCCACCATGTATCTCCTCCCCACCCTCCTATCACTGTCCTCCCTCGCCAAAGCACTAAACCCCAAAACCATCCTCGACAAAAACGGCATCTCCCTCTGGGAAAAGATCGAGGAGATGGAAAGACAGTAAATACTCCATCCCCCCTTCACCTCCCCTACAGTACCAGGAAAATAAACATATACTAATGGATCAACAGACTACTGCAACCAGCCACTCTTGTCAGTCTCGTCAGTCCCTGCAGCACGAACTTTGGCGCTTCTCCTTTCCAGGGTCAGCAAACGTCAGCGGAATGGGTGCGACTTGTTTTTCATGATTGTATCACGAAGAATATTGAGGGGCCTGGGTTGGGGTGAGTTATTTCTTTTCTGTTGCTTGTTTACTTTGGCTGATATAATATACATCAAGGGGTCTTGATGCGTCTATTGGCTTCGAGTCCGGCCGACCTGAGAATGTCGGTATCTTCATCGACGTCTCAATTGGCCAGGTAAGGAAAGTAGTATGGTGATATGTTCCGCTCTGCTCTAATGCGAATTTATCCCAGTTCGACCAATTCACAAGCGTCTACTTATCCATGGCCGATCTCATCGGCGTCGTAAGTTCTCTCTCCAACAACCCTTCTTCAGATATTGATATCATCTCCAGGGCCTGGCAGATTCTCTAGCGACATGTGCTCCCAGTAGTCGACGCTTAGCACTCCGAGTTGGTCGAGTTGATGCCACACGCGCTGGACCTTTCGGCGTGCCTGGACCAGCTGATAGCTTGGATTTCGCAACTGCTGCGTTCCAACGTGCGGGGTTCAGCAAAACCGAGATGATACAGGCGGTGGCGTGCGGTCATTCTATTGGTGGTGTTCATGGTTCTGATTTCAAGGGTATAGGTGCTGAGGGGACTGAAGAGAAGTACTTAGTTCTATATATGAATATATGAATGTGAACGTTATGAGCACTAACAACAGTTAGCGAATCCGGTCGTATCCCTTTCGACACAACACCCGGTATCTTCGACGCAAACAACATCAACGAATACCTCAATATCACCGGAAGCAAAGGCGGGCCATTAGTAACAGCGAACGAAACGTTTAACTCGGACTTTCGCATCTTCAATTCCGATCACAATGCAACAGTGGCCGCAATGAGGACCCCATCAACTTTTGAAAACACCTGTTTCAACATCTTCGATAAGATGATGAATACCGTCCCTGACGCTGTCACCCTATCTGATCCATTTCAAGTCCGACCCTTCATCATGCGTCAAAGTAGTCTAGATCTCACCTCCACCGGCATCCTAGTATTCAACGGGACTATTTCCGCACATGCACCTTCTCCTCCGGATACCGTCAGTTATACCTACGTCAAGACAACAGGCTCAAACCTAGGAGAAAAGGTGACTGATATCGGAGGTATATTACCACCAGCCTTCCCAAATATCTATAACTAACTTGGGAAACTCCCAGTCGAACTCCCCGGCTTCTTCGACTCCCGCCCACCAATCCCCCCCCAAGAACCCGTCTACATCGGCTTCAACACAATCAAAGACTACAAATTCGCCGACATCATCGGCTCAGAGCCCGTAAAATCCCTCATCATCACAAGTCCCGGAGCAACGTACACAGGGGACATCAACACGAACATCTTCATCCTCCCCTCACAAAGCCACCGGCAACTCCACCAAGACGGAATAGGAAGTTGGATGGTGCGCGTAGCAGTAAGTCCTCTCCTTCCCCTCCTTCTCATTCCCCAAACCCCAATCTCCAAAATCCCAAAATTGAAAATCTTACAACCAAACTAACCCCAGATCCACAACACCCTCACCCCCCCGCCGGCGCCTCCAACAGTAACAGCATACTACCCCACCCCCCAAGACGGGAGCAAAGCATCTATGGTCGTCTCCGCAACCGCACCACTAAGTTTCGAAACGAACCTAGGGAACTACAAAATCTACAAAGCGTCGTCATTCACGGGGGATTTCCCCGCTGCGCGGGTGGGTAGTCTAGCAGTGTTTAAGGTTTCTGCTGGACCGACGCTTGTTGCGACGAAGTTGTCTACGAGTGATTTTGCGAATACCTGTTCGGCGGTGGATATCTCTGCTTGTTGAGGATGATATGATGGGAAGGGATTTATATGAGATATGGCTTTCAGAGAGGCTAGTGGTAGGAGACTAGGAGTGGAGTTTATTACAAGCGGAGGCTAGTACTGTATCTCTGTTACAGTTATCTTTTTTATTAGAGAGGAGTTTCCAAACACAGGAGGGTGTAGATACTATACTGGTTACATGTAGTCACATGCTAGCTCGCTTAGCTACCTAGCGTACCACTAATACCAAGTCTACCACATACCCTTTCCCCCCATTCCCCTCCCTTCCTCCCTTTCCCCTTCCCCTCTCCCCCAACCCTCCAACCCCCAAAAAACCTTTCTCCCCACCCAATTCCTACACTAGAGCTAGATAACCCAAATTACCCAACCCAATCCAACCCAACCCAAACCAACCCCTCCCCTCAATCCCTAAATACAAATCGCAGCTTACTTACTTACTTACTTACGACAACTCCCCCCTTGGTCCTCCACACACCTGTAAAATACCATAGGGTAAGTACACACAGAGAGGCGTATCTCCCAAGTTTCAAAGTAGTGTACTTACACATAACACAAACGAAGATAAGTATCCTAATTATAGAGATGTTGGAGAGTCATTAGGTGATAGGTAAGAGGTGCTTATCTATATTTATACATCCACTCACGATAAACCAACCAACTTATAATATATAACCCCTCCTTGTATTCACATACCCGCTCACTCTCACTCCACTCCTCTATCAGCTAGAATCCACAAACCAACTAGTACTCCGTAGTCAATCCCATCTTACGCCATCTATCTACTCACGGAAGTGTTCCCAAACCCGCAAGCCCAGTACACTACAGTACAACCCATTATCCATCCCAAAACCCCACTCACCCAACCAAGTGTACATCTAGGTATACCACGCACCAACACCACCATAACTATTGAACAAGACTCCAACAACAAACCCCCCCAAACCCCATCCCCACCCTCCCCTTCTTCTCCAAATACGCCCTTCGACNCATCACACCACCACCAATGCTCATTGTTTTCAAACGCGACAAAATCCTCATTCCTCCCATCCCGACCGCCAATCTTGAGGACGAAGGGGTACGGTTTCCCCGTTCCGTTCTTTTCGTGATCCCAGTGTTCGCACATCTTGGAGAACTGGAAGCGGACTGTTTCGGCTGAGGAGACGGAGATGTTCTTTGAGGCGGGGGAGAAGGAGGTTGGTGAGAGGCCGTGGGAGTCGGTCGAGGTGAAGAGTTGGACGGGTTCGGAGCCTGTGGGTCCTCGCATATACCATTCCCAGGAGGGAGTTGAGCCGTCACTGCGGAAGAAATGTCGTTTGTTCTGGGGAAAGTGCTTGAGTCCAAATTCGTCGTTGGACATGGTAAAGTAGGAGGGTGTGAACACCTTATTAAAAATTTGATTATTGACGTTCCCAGCGCCCCAACATGGGTCGATGAGTTTCCATTCTCCATCATCGATGCGAACAGCGTTCCACGCGTGCCCATCGGGTTTGCATGGGGGAATTGGATCTCGTGGACCAAGTGGTGAGTGGCCTGTAATATGATGTTAGTTTCTGTCTTTTAGGTAGTGGCAAGTCAGATCTGCAATGTAAATACATACCATAACCTTTCCCATGACCCATAACCATCACAGCCTCCATGCCAGCTTTCAAAGCAATAGCTACGTAAACACCAGCATACCCACCACAAACTGCCAATCCAGAAGATATATTATCTCTCGGCTCCACATGCTTGACAGTATTTCCAAAGAAGGAAACAGTATCATAAGCAATATTATGATGAAGCCAAGTGAAGATAGCCCTCGCTTTATCAGTATGAGACCTAAAAGGACCGCAAAGTACTTGTGCCAAATAGGACACGGAGTCTTGATTTCGGGGTAGGTTCTGGCGAGGATATTGAGCCGCAACACTATCAGGACCTGAAAAATCCCTACACAAAAGACATCCTGAAAATTGTGGCTCAGCGGGAGCGGGACGGTTCTGAATGGATTTGATATCATTCCTCGTCGGTTTTGACTTGAGATTGATAGGCGGAGGAACGGCAGAAACTTGCGGTGTAGAAGTAGAATCCGCAACACAAATCCCGCTCTTCTCTTCAAGCCATTGCGTCAATCCCTCCAAAGAAAGCATGAATGGACATTTCTCCGGGGTCTTGCTATACCCGTCGAAATAAAGTAGCTCTGGCCAACCTGCCAACTCAAACCTGGCCATAAAAGATCGATACTTCCCAGTATCCAATTTCGCAATGGTTAACCGATCAGAAGCAAACGCAAACTTCTCACCGAGTTCTTTCCATATTGGTTCCAGTTGATCACAGTATTTACAAAAGGTGGCATACATGTCGATGAATACTGGCTTCCCAGCCATGACTACGCTGTCAAAGTCTCGTTCATCAAGTTCTACTACTGGAGGTCCCGCCAATCGGTTATGCTGAGATGCAGGTCTCGGAGCAGGGTTTGATGCCGACTTTTGACCAAATCCCATGGTTAAAGCAGACCGTGCAGGTGCAGGGGAGGGCGGGGGTAGTCTACGCTGTTGCTGATGAGGAGAAGGATCTCTGGAAACGGGCCTTGGGGGCATCTTTGGTGGTCCCGTTGGTCTGGGCGGCATTTTGGGTGCTTGATCACGATCGACAGGTGGAGGTCCTCGCAAAGGTACATTTGGTGAGGATTTCACAGTTTTCATAGGCACTTTCGTACGAGCATCCACCTCAGCTTTTCGTAGGGTTTGTTCATGACGAGAGGGGGGTAATGGCGGCAGTTTCGCCTGGTCCAAAGGAGGAGGCAATTTTCTGTGCGAATCCGTAGAGGTAATACTCGGGCCTAACGACAACCCTGATATTGAGGAACTGAACGACTTCATGGACGCATTCGAACCCCTCCTAACCAACTGTGTAGACCCATTCCGTGCCGGAAGCGCAGGCGAAGTTTCCTTACGAGTTGGCAGAGGCGGGGGTCCTCGTCTAGCCGGTAAAGGGGGAGTTTTGGCACTGGTTACGCGCACTTTTGGGTTATCTTGCGCCACAGGCGGAGGCAAGAGTCCACCTCGCCCCATTGAGCCGTTTGGCAAATTATTAGGCGCTTTCGTAACAGAGGAACCGTGAGAGGCAATCGAAGGATTATTCGTCGTCTGCGGTCTGGAGGGAAGAGGGGGTCTAGCTGGTGGTGGTGGAGGGGGAGGTCGTTTTCCTGCTGAAGGTTGAGGACCGCCTATACTCTTTGCGACACCCTGCTTGTTCAAGGCTGCTATGCGCGCTGAAAGCGAGGTGAACTGGGGTTCTTCGACGTCGGCCATGATTTATAGAGAGGGTGTTCGAGTCGTAAGCCTCACGAGGCAGAGGGAGGGAATAATGCAAAGCGTTGAACTCGATCGTGATTCGCAGTGGTTGACAACGATGCGATGGCGGAATCTGACGCTGCAAAAACGAGTGAATAATATAAAACAAGAAAAGAAGGAAAGAATTCAGAAGCCAATGGACACGATCATGATGTACAAAATGTTGGTCCTGGGCAATGATGATATGGCGCGAAGGAAGTGGCGGGGCATGAGGTTATTGGGACATCATTCAATGATGTTGAAGTAAGAAGAGGCTGTGCTGTGCGGTTAGAAATCCGCGCCGCAACCTTACAGTAGCTACCGTACAGTCCTTCCCATACTTAATTTAGGCAGAACACCCCACCAAGAAAACCAATTCTAAGCCAGAAATCAAATACTTGAACTTACTTCCCAAATATATGTCTTTGGAATTGTATCACCAAATTTTCTACCTCTCAAGAGTTGGGTGCCTACATCCTTATGAGTACAGTACTCGTATGGACCGGACATTTCAGCCCAATCACCCCTTCACAATCACAAGCCTCACAACCCCAGCCAAAGATCAAAACACAACATCGGCAAAATCTAGAACCTTTTCTTAGAAACTTAATTTATACCGGTATTTACACTTTATGGCCACTCCCAGAGAAATGCACCAATTATTGGCAATTAGGTACAATTAGGCCTCCACAAAGCTCCATTCGAGGATTACTATACATCATCAACGCCTTCATAAAAACCACCAATGCAAAATCCACTCGCCCACTCACAAAGCAACAATACAAACCACAACAACACCACAACCCTCCCTTCAATCCCCCTCATATCAACCTCCCAATACCACCCACCTCACCTCACCTCAAAAGCCGTCATCCCTACCCCTCTCCCCTCCATCCCCCTCCATCCCCCTCCTCGCCGAATTCCAATTCCAATCCCAAGCCGCCAACGCATCATCCATCCATCCATCCATCCACAACCTAAAGTACCTGCACAACACAACACAACACAACATCCAGACCGCCTCCCCCTCCCCCTCCATCCCCTCCTCTCATCCCAATCAACCCACCCACATCCCATCCAATCCCTCTCACCAGTACCAGGCCCCGTATCCACCCCAAGAACCGNAAAACTTTTGTTGCACTTCGCCCTCGGTACGCACGCGAGGGCTCTCAAGCAAAATCGGCTCCATAATTATCTCCATACCAAGGTACCAAGGTAAGCAAGAATATCGGGTTCCATAAAAACTGCCTTTCCGCGCGACCGCGCTTCTAAGCGAAGGGTCATGATGTGAGACAAGACCATACGAGCTTCTAGACTCGCTAAGCTGGCTCCGTCTCAGGAGTCCATGCTTCAGATATACTCGTAGAAACGCCACGTTCGCTTACTGCGATCTGGTTAACTTCCACCTTTATTTTACCATCTTACTACTGATATAGAAATCTTTGACTTTCGTATGTCATCATTCAATGTCTCTTCAACCACTACGATGAAGTGGTGGAGTTTCATGACAAGTCCATGATCTGCTTCCTCATTTTCTCCATACTCCCACAACCTTAACAACAGGAACGAGGATCAACTACATACACCACACCCCTCACCTCCCATCCTTCCAATTTCATGACCTCAAAACCAGCGAAATCCATCGGCAGTATCTTCAACAATCAATGTTTCCCTCTCAATTTGAAGAAAGCCCAAGTGGAGCCTCTATCCCCCTTATACGCCTAACGCGTAATAAATCTATCCAAAAAGAATCCTCAACCAGAGGGTTTTCAGATCCTTCACATCATATTACAAATGCTCTGACTTCAAATCCAGTAACATCCTCCGACAATCTGCTAGGAACATGACCCCTCCTACTCTTGCTCCCTTGAAAGCAGTTGGGTGGTAAGTCTCTTTCCTTTCTACAGCTTCACCATTAATAACCAGTACAACCGCGCATTCTTTCATTCCCTCCATCATCTAGATCTCGTCATAAATCACAACAAGCCCTACACTTCCCCCAAAATCTCCATCCTTAAAACAGTAAAACAATAAACCACTAAGATACCTATTCAACACTCTCTACACCACATCAAAAGCCATTCCACCAAACTTGCAGCACAAGTACAGCCATTCCTACAGAACACCTAGCTTAAACCGAAGTAACAGCTGATAATCCCTCCCAGCTCTCCATCCAAGTATTTAGCCTTACGAGGCTTCTAGACAATAAAATATTGTTCTAAAGAAGTGTAATCTTACAGACGTCTCTTAACAAGATCTCCCGTCCAAACCTATACTCGTACGAGTACTTAGCAAAACACTTTATCCCCCTTAACACCCTACCAACCATGAATAAAGAAACGCCGACAATGATATTAACCACGCTATTTCCTATACTCTTCCCTTCCTCACAGCAACTCCCACCCCCCCTTCTCTCTCCAAAAAACAGGGTGATAGGGTCTCAGTTAGCGCTACCACATATCCCTCAGAAAATGAAAAATATAAAACAACCTCTCATCATCGACGACACTCCTCACAATTCAAAATTCAAAAGTTAAAATAACATAGCAAAAAAATCCTAATCGATTTCACCCTCCATATATACTCCTTCCACCCCCCTTTTTCTATATATAATATCTCATATACCTTCCTAACCTCTCCACAAAGTATATAGTTATATAGCTATATAAAAGCCCTCGTGAAGTAACTATATATAATATATTACTAACCAACCAACCAACCAACCATTTACTTCCCTTTCCCTTTCTTTTTATTTCATTCCATACTAGTAAGAGCCTAGCTAACGATACTATAACATCCTTAAACCTAGTATGTATAGTAGTAATGAACATAAAATCCTATAATCCTATAACCCTAGAAACCAAACCATCATCCACTATCCACCCTCCGGACCGTTGAGAAATCATTTAATTCATTTAACCCCTAGTTACTTCTATCTAAGACCTAATTCTATAGTCTCTAACTTCTTACTTCTATTATATAATGTGAAAAACTAAGTTACAGGAGAATATATTCCTAATCTCTTACCTTTATTTTCTATTGTACCTTGTTTGTTGGTATATTAACCTTAAACTGAAGAACTTAAAGGTTTAGAAGCTTTAGAATCTTTACTCGGAAACTCCCTTTTCCCTTCTAATCTAACCCCACATATCACACCTTCCATCTCCCCTTTCCCCCTCCTACCTATATATACTATCTACACCTTCCAACCCCCAAAACCCCAAAACCCAGCCTCCCATCCTCCACTACCCACAAATACCTCCAACACCCCCCTTCCACCACCACATCACATACTAACTCACATACTAACTCACTATCAACCTCCCCCTCCCCCTCATCACATCGCCCCTCCTATACCTTCCCCCCTTAACACCTATCACATCAACCTCCACATCACATCACATCACATCACATCACATCACATACTAACCCCTCTGCTTCAAAAAGCATACTCATACACATACTC
>LT855423.1:160032-177493 GCA_900184765.1 Hymenoscyphus fraxineus
GGTTTATGAGGGCTGATGGGTGAGTGCCAGTTCTTTCAAGAAGAGAAAACAGTATCAAGGCTCTTTGTATGGTAGGGTGGAGTACAGTATTCAGTGCAAGAAAAGTATTTTCCATATGGCCAAGACTAACAATGCAATTCTGAAATGAAGTATTATACAGCTTACTCGTATAAGATCTAGATCTAGATGTGTAATAAGAACTTTCAAACGGTAAACAACAAAGTTTACGGTAGAATGAACCCCTATATACCCCTTCATTAGTTTACTAGCAAATGTATTAGTAAAGTGATATTAAGGTTATTATTAGTAGGTTTTTCGTAAAAAGGGGGGTTTGCGTGGGATTTATAAGTAAGGTAAGGTATATAAAGATTATAAATAAAGTAATTTAAGTAAGTAGTTACTATTTCTTAAGACCTCTTAAGCTAGTTCTTGTCGATTTTGGTGGTAGTGTGTGCGCTTTGAGGTTGGGAATATATGGCTACTTGCTGTTTTGTGGGACTATTTGGAGAGGCTGTTAGGATCTAGAGGAGGGGATATTAAGGGTTAGAAATGCTATAAGTTCTATATTGTTAGGAATGTGGAAGACTAGAAGAGCTATATTTAGATAACTAGGGAGCTAAGTACTACTGTAGGCAGGAGCCTAGCTTATATAGCCCTGGCATATGCTCCTCCTTTGTTCTACACTCCTGGGCACTCCTGTTCCATTTCATGTTGGTTGGTTCCGTGTTCTGTGCGGTAGAAACCATGGGTTAGTATATTGGTTAATAACATTCTATTTTCGTGGACATTATATATAAAATATATATACAAAGAATACGTGGCATGTAGGTGTCAATTCCGTCTTTTGACGTTTAAAATAACTTTATGAGAGAGTTTTGTTATGATGTAGCTAGATCGTTTGGATCTTCTCACAACATTAATAAGGGATGAATTGGAAGAGAGGGGAGCATTAATCATTAATTTCTTGAGACATGTTGAAAATAGTTGTAAGCGATTATCCTAATTAAGAATTTTCTGGTGCGTACAGGTAATCATTCCGATCACCTCCAGGAATCTCCATCGTCTCACACCAAAGTTTCAATTCTTCCGACTTACATCCTTCCTTCGGCACCTCAAGCGTCTCATACCAATGTCGCAGTTCTCCAGACGTATACCCCTCCTTTGTCATCTCAAAGATCGCACGTAGGAACTGCAGATTAATCCAATCACACTGAATCTCCTCATTCGAGGGTTTACCTCCGTCCTCACCCTGGTCCTCTCGAGAGAAAAACTCCCATACGACCCGAACTGCGGCTTTACCATTAAGTCCCTTGAGTAATGTGTAGATCCTGTTTAAATCCGATCGACAAAATGGATATGGATTATCGACCCGTCTTTTATCTTGGTTGCCAGAGCATTTTTCAGATTTGTTCTTAGGACGTTTATGGATGTCTGCCATGCCACCGTATTTCTCACTGTAGTGTTTGAAATGCCATTCGCACAGCTGGAAGTAACTCGGAACCTTAAGCACGACGGTGATTTCTTTGATGTGTGGTAGCAGGGGGAGACTGTCGATCAGGCCTTGGAGTGTGGTTCGGGCGTTTTGTTCGCCTAGCATGCTTGGGAGTTGGCCCCAGCCGAAGGTGTTGCGGCCGAGGCGCCAGTATTTGTCCTTTCCTACTTGTAGATTGCGTGGGCGGGGGTTGAAGAGTTCGAAGGTTAGGTTTTGTATTAGTTTTTTGGTGGGGCTTGATCCTAAGGTGCTGAAGAATAGGGGGTCTGTGGGGTGTGTTAGGATGGGGGTTTGGAAGTGTATGTTGTGGAGATGGTTGGATGTCTGTGATAGAGGGGGATACAAAGGCGCTGTGAAGGGAGAGTTGAGGAAGAAATAGATTACTTACGCAACGTAGCGGGACCACGGGATTCGACGCGCGATTGACCCAACTCAAAGCAGAAGTTATTCTTGGTGAAGAAGATGGCGAGGGCTTCTTCGTGTAGTTGTTTGCAAACTAAGGATATAGTCCTGAGGTACCGCTTCGTTGGGTTCGTAGAGAAGTTGGCGAATTTGGGATGGATTTTGTCTTCGGCGACCAAGAAGATTTCGAGAATCTTTGTTCGTACATTCTTGTCGATTGTGAGGATGGTTGGGGGTGCCATTGTGGTGGGTTTTGTAGAGGGGTTGTTCTTGAAGGTTAGTGAGGGGGGTGGGGTGTTATTTGTTGTGTTAGTTAAGGATGGGGATGAGGGAAGTTTGGATGGCCAGTCTGGAGATTTATAGGTAAGCTCTACTTGTGACGTTAGTCAACAGCCAGCACAGCATTTGGACTGTGATTGTATGAGTGCTTGAATAATAGACATAGCCATCTGATTGTGCTCAATGACCTCTGAATTTCTGTGGCTTAGACTAGCTGCGCATTACCATTCACGTTGTCTGAATGATAAGAAGAGACGACAAGAATTCACAGATACTTCTAGCTGATGCATTGAATGAACTATCAGATTTGACATCTTTGATAGTCAAAGCTTTTACGAACTACTCCACAAGTTTTGGTAAACCCCCTGTAAGCTCTGTTACGAAAGAAAGTTATGAAATTCAACGCTGCCAAGGAGAACTGAAACCATTTAAACTACTATACACAGATAAGAATTACCTGAGACACATCTCAATATAGAAGTTGGGTATACAGCATCTGTCGCTGTGACACTTCCAGTCCTTTGTATTTAAGCGAAGCAAAAACAACCTTGAGGCAAAGGCTAAGTATTAGACGAGTTATTGAGGGTTAATACAACCTACAAGTTCAATTGATACCCCAGAAGCATCAGTAAATGACCTATAGACCAGAAAGAAGGAAAATGTAGGGAGAGGAGCGAACCTTCCACCAGAGAAGTATACCCATCTTTCGCGGCCGCTTCCAAAACGCCACCTTGGGTGTGGTGGCTCTCAGGGGCCTGAATAATCGACCGTATTTCCTCCGTGCGCTACCTATATTAAAAAGCAGATTATAAATACTATAAAAATAATAAAAGGCTATAAAGTATACTTACTAACTAGAAATTAAGTTAATAATAATTTTAGTATTTCTAAGACTCTTTTTATATTATATTATTGTCTCTAAACTCTAGGAGATTATAAAAAGGCGGCCGCTTTTGGGGGAGGAAATACGGTCGATTATTCAGGCCCCTGAGAGGGTGGATACAACACTTCCAAAATTCTCAACCACCACTCACAGCAAACAGTCATAATTACGTATGCCAAAAAACCACAAGTATTGAGTAGCTGAAAAGATTTCCATTCACGAAATTATGGCTCTCAATTCCCCCTATCTTGGGTCACAGAATAACAAACACAAGTTTCCACCGATCACAACCTACTCATCCCCTACCCGTTGACCAAAGCATTCTTCTCGAAATCTCGTGTCTTCGACCTTGAATAAACTCTTTTGGAGTGATCCACCGCTTGTTGTATCCATTTCGTAGCCGAGTTTGTTCATTCGGTCAGCAACAGTTTGCATTCTTCGTGGATTTGGAGGGCCTTGGGCACTTCATGGTTCGTACGGTGGTGGAGGAGTACTCGCCTCCTCCATCAGCTCACTAGTGAGCCAGACATGGTAGTAGGTACGACCATCTTCTTCGACAACCGACGAGACGTTGTAGATACTCCTATACAACTCGTTAGCGAAACGTCTTTTCTCGATTCTCGTGAGATTCTGGGATAACTTGCCAGCCAGGGTAATGGTCCAATAGTCTTGTGAAGACCCAGGCAAAGTACGCGTTCTGAGTTGGGATAGCGACGTTTGGTAGAGGCAATGCCTCCCTCGTGATCAGAGCACCGGGTTTGTTGAGGACTTTGAGGACGACAGGGGGAGCGTCAAAGTCGTAGGCGCAGTTGAGGAAGAGGACGAGCATTTTGATGTGGGAGGGTTGGGAGTGCGGTTGAATTGTGTGAATGTGCACTGAGAGAGAAGAGACAAGTGAGGTTCTGACGCGTGAGTATATCCTCAGATCGGAGAGGTCGCGCTAGGTGGGTGGTTCGGCTAACGGGCCAACGAGATAATAGTATGTATTTGGTGGTTTTTCTTTCAACCAGGGCGAATAAGAACGTTCTTTCGTTTTGGTTACTATAAAGCTTATATAACAGAATTTGAACTATATTCTTACGACAGATCAGTATTTTTTCAATCTCTAGTATTCTTGGTTGTAATTCTGTTCTTCTTATTTTCTTTACTAGGAACTAGGGTGTAAACCTGTGCACCGCAAAATTTGAGTGGACAATCGTACGTATAAGAATGCTAATTAATATACCTACAGCCTAACAGGTAAAGTCATATAAAGGAAGTAAATCTCTACCATTTATAGTTGCTTCTGCCTATTAAAGATTTTATCTTCCCCTTAAATATGGCTGCATTACCTAGAAATAAAGGGGGTTTTCAGTCACTCTTCTCTTTTTCAACCTGTCCTGGACTTAGGCATTTTTTAAGAAAACGCTTATGGACTCCCCCAAACAGTGGAAGGCTACCCTATCCCCTGTATATCTTATAGCGTAAATTCTTTCCTGTTAACCTAGACTTGGTTATTCGCCTTTCTACTTCAGATGAGGAACACAAAATTAATTTGGAGTACTACGCTGGTTTCTCACGCTGATTGGTTTTTTCAGGACCAGTAGTACGGGGATATTAAGTATATATTTACCCCGTCTTAAGCGCTCTCCCTGATTATAGTTGCCTATGAAGTGTAGACAGAGTTCTGATTGCGAATGAGTATTATGAAGTTTCTCTCAGCTGTGTCTGTTTGCTTTACTGCAGAATTTCATTCCGTTGCCAGTGGTGAAGTTCTTGGATAGAGCTCGAAGGGAAAGCTATCATGTTGCTGATATGTCCGGTATGAGCTCTATTTGTTATCGGATTACTTCCTTCAACAGAAGACGCCTGCCACATATATCTACAGTAAGATGAAATTGTTGGTCCCAAGCAAATATCTCATACTCCATATACCACTTTACATGAGTCTCTGACTCTTCCTTTCCACACTTCCATTTTTCATCATTTGTGTAATATTTCATCAGTCATGGGTTTGCAATAACATTCCAGTTCCAAATAATACTCTGTTCAAAACAGCATCTAGGCATAACTGGGACCAAGAGCAAACTAAAAGCTCTGGAATAGATATACTGTGCCCCGTCAAATTCACAGACGATCTTTCAACATAAAGTATTCGAAAATAAAAATGGGCATTGGAAATCACAGGACTTCAGATAGAAAGGGATTATGGGACTGTGAATGCTTTCATTGCAAAGACTTTGGTTTTCATCTCCCCGTTCTATGTCGCAACTCCCCATCTACGAATGAGATGTTTCGATGCCTCATTCTGGGCCACATCCCAGCTACAACGCTCAACCCATAGCATAATACATTTCACAATAATCATCATGTCTCAATCCCAGAATCGATTGCAGAGTTGCCGTGAAAGTGGTCGTGACGCTCATTCCTCATCATTCTTAACGATCCATACATTGAAAATGGATCCTACAACATCATGCGGTTGTTCAGTAACACAGTGAAGGCTCCTAAATTGACGATCCTGTTATCAATCTATCCCTTTCCAATATCTGGAGAGTGCTTACCACCCCTCCCATTTCTTCATGAGAGCCGAGAACATGGGGGCCCTACGTCTGGCGTGCTTGGTGACAGCTGAGAAATCACCTCCAGAATCGATCTTGTCGAGAACGTCTCCGGTAACAGGCAAACCATTCTTGTTGATAATATTCAGCCTCGTTGCCCTGGCTTCATCTTTGTAGTTGAACTCGCAAGCTAGATAGTAGGCGTAAGGCATCTTGGAGGTAGTTTGTGGTGCCATGGAGAGTTTGTGGTTGTGTCGTTCCTTGAATTGGGTGTTGAGAGTTGAGGGTGTCGGTTTGATTTTTGGCGTCTTGATGCCTCTTTAAGTATGTGAAGGAGAACAAGTGTGCCACTAGTCAAGACCAACCAGAAATATCCCAAACCTTCGGCACATGGAACTATGTTCCATGGAATTATTCTATTCTATTCCACCTATAATCCTTCTAGAGCTTGTATAAAATGGAAAGATTCCTTCCATTAGTAGGCTCTGGAAATTCCATTGCGCACAGATCAAAAGACTCACTTGCGTTCTAAGATGCTTCATCAGAATCTGCGGGATACAAACGGGATTTTGTACGGGAACGTTGCATCATTTGATGCTTTGCTGAAGGTTAAGACCCAGACTATTGTCATTGACTGAATAGCCTCTGGACTTCCTTTACCAGCCTAGCCAGGAACACTGAGAACTAGGTGCTCAATTTGAACATTAAATCGACTTAATAATATATACACCTGTATCCACTTATATCCACTTTCAAGCACAGGTGATTACTGTAACTACATCGTCTGGAAGGGATAAATCCACTCTAGCCATTTCCATGAAATCTGCTGCTTTTGAAGCCATTTTTTAGTAAAAGACGTTCAAGCACCCCCCTCTTGAAATTCCGGAAGCCCATTTAGTTTAGAAACCTGGATATTCCCATCCTTGTGGTGTGATATATATAGTTCAGCCTATTGAGCAAGGGGCTTTTTCTACATGTAACATTACTGTCTCACTATATTCAGCGAGTCGAGTATCAAAGTGTGAAAGCTCAAACATGAGATCACAAAGTTCTAGTTCTCATTCTCTCACTCTAGATCGCGCCGTACGAATATGTACGAATATCTACCCTCGAGCTCAGAAATCTTCCAAACCTCATTGCTTCACTCTCACTCCCAGTCAAATTCCAGTCAAAACCTAGTTACCAGTCGACACCAGACTCCTCTGCGCTCAGTACCGTGCTCCAGCGTCTTCATGCCTCGGAATATGCTCGTAATGTGGGGGTTGGTGATAATGTGATTGGCGATTTCGCAGATCTTCTCGTGGATATTGCGGTGGATGTTGGGGCGATTGGGGAGTTGGTTGTTGGACTTGTTGTTGATTTAACAATTGTTGTAAAAGCTGTGCTAGCTGCTCCGTTGGCTGCTGTACTGGCTGCTGTGCAGACACTTTGACTTCAGGTTCCTCATCCTTGATAATCCAGACATTCAAGTAGGGCTTCCGTTCAGTCACACAGTAGAGGCTCCTAGAACGTGGTATTCTCAGCTATCTATCCTGTTCTGGATTTGAGGGCTACTTACCATCCCTTCTTACGTTCCATGAGCTCCGTCAGCATTCTAACATAGCGAGTGTTGTCAAGAGGGAAGGTGGTAGGTTGAGGCAGAGCAGCTTTGTGGAGAGGCAGGCCAGGCTCGTTGGTGATTTTGAGTGGCGAGTTTGGGCCTGGTGAGCAGCATTCCAGATAGAGCGCGTACACCATCTTTGAGGTGGTTTGTCTTTAATGTGGAGTGTGTGGGTTGGTTGTGTTGTATCAGGATGTCGTTAGGGGCGGCGGATGTGAAAGGTGGTGGTGCTGTTATTTGGGCCAGACCTCCTCCATGGCAACGTGACCATGAGTGAATTATTATGATTTGAACCGACCTAGGTAAGGTTGTCATATAAATTACTGTGTAATCAAATAGTATATCATGTTTGCCAATAGTGAGAAAGAGCGTACATTTATTCACATTAACACTGGTCGGTGTCAGTGTCCACACAATAGCAAAAACATAACTTGAATCATATCAGAAAAAAAGAATAATTATTACAGCTTGTACAAGAAGTACTTGCTCCTTCTTGCCAAAGTATTATGGGGTGTTGAAACTTGAAGGTAGAAATGCTTCCTTATATTGGGAGGTGGATCTGATAACCGATTCATACAAAATAGATGTCCACATACAGACTCTAAAAGCTGACAAGGATAAAAATCAATACTGGTTACAAACAATGTCAAAGAGAACCCTGTTTCACTTAGAGTATCTGCACTAGGACCTAGAAAACCCTCAGTTTGCGGCAAACTGTGAAGAAACCTGGCTGTGGTATAGAAACAGCTCAGTACCTGGTCTTCGTATGCTCAATTTATTCGTAATTAGTTTACAAATCTTGTCCAATTATGTTTAAAAGTCTTCTTATAGCTCGTTCAGTATAAGCAAGTTTAAATAAAGGAGGAGTAGTATACATATTGGCTGTCAACAGGGGATGTTTTTATATCACGTGAGGACAAACAAACAACCGACAAGAGCTAGCTGCGGGGGCAGGAACCTTCAACAACTTCATATTTCCTGCCCGAGAGCAGGATACGTACGCTAGAGCCCTAGGGCTCTCTTTTTCTCGCCCACCACCATCCCCATTTGTACACCACCATTTGTATCCCTACTACTGGCTGTTGCAGCCACCATTTGTACTACTGAGCGACTGTTGTAGCCAGCCTTTTTGTTTCTGTTTTTAGGAATAGGAATAGGAATAGAAAGAGCGTGTGGCATCCTGGGGCTCTCCGAACCCCAGGTGCTAGTCCCATATATGTGCCACCTTCTCCCTCGTGAGCCTGAGCAGAATGAACGTGAATATAAAAGGATCAGTATTATCAACATGATATCTCTACATTCACTAATATCCATTTCTGAAAAGCAAGTTTAGAGACAGCCCACTAGTCCTAAAGTGGCTAGACCAGGCGCTAGTTGACTGAGTGGAGCTATGTACGGAGGTAAATAAGACTGGCACTGTAGGACTTTCCCACCATTACCCAAGACTGCCTTCCTCTGCTTATGAACAATTGCATGCCACAACCTCCAACACTGTCCTGTGAAGGGCCTTCCATCCCATCTCCTAGATGAATCAATCTTTCACAAGGGCCCAATCTACCACCGCTGCGCACTGGGCACAATGGAACCAACTCTCCTTGGCATCAATTGGGATGCTCGACGAATAATCCTCGAATTTCTTTTGGTCAGCGAACATCCTATCCGGCCGAATCATGCCAATAGATCGGAAAACAATACCACAACTCCAAATTTCACCAACATCTCCAGAACATGTACCCAACTTCGAAATGAAGCCAACGTTATATTCTTCCAGAAGAACGAATTCTTCTTTGATACTTCCACGAAAAATGAATTTCTTTATTTCCCCACTGAACCGACATGTTACTTCTGTATGTAAACTCCACTTCACCCATCTAACATAAAATCAAGTTGCGGCCGCTAATCTTTCAATCAAGCACCGGAATTCCTTTCCAGCTTCAAAGCAAGCCCGAAAAAACTGCTCATGGAGAAAGTCACCGTCTCCTGGGTAGATGAATCAGACTGGTTCCGCCATGAAATCGCAAACGGCTTTGAAAGATTGGAAGTTGCCAGCAATGCAATCGAAGCACTGAAAAGCACCAATAAAGTGCGCAAGCTTGAGTTTCTCATTCGCGTGCCACCGTACCTTCACCTTTGCGACGGGCACTACAAAATCTTTCTCGAGCAGGAAAACTTGCCCGTGGTCCCGCGTGAGCTTAAGAGTCCTGAAGAAGCCTCAGAAGATGAGTGGCGTGGTCATCCATTAAAGCATCGTCGGAAATACCGGAAATCTGACTATGCCAAAACGCAAAAACACAACACGGACAAGTGGGATTGGGATCGTATCTTTGCTGCTCTAGAATTCATCAGAGATCTCGACGTGGGAGCGACGGTAAGATTTGAGGAGGTGAGCGATATGTTGAGCAAAGAATACAGCTATGCCGATTTTATATTGCCAGGTTCGGTTCTCAAGTCTGAATGCGATTGGTTCGCGATTCAGTGCATTCGAGAGTCTATCATGAGACTGGATCGTGGGGACAACATGAAGCAGCAGAAAGAGCTCTTCAAGTCTATAGCGCAAGCTGCTGGTCCGGTCGAGTTCAGGTACTAGTTAACTATATGAGGTATGTCTGGACTTGGACTGGCATCGAAAAGGCTAGTAGTATTCTGAAATTCGTTGCGATGAATCCAGGAACTTCTTCATCTTCATGCTCATTGTTGTGTTTTTCATTTCAAATTTAAAGGTAAGAGACGTGGTCGTTGCTCTAGATACACCTCTCTTAGAATAAAATTGTTCTAAAAGCCCCGTATAACTAAAACAGTTACACAAAGATGATATTTTTTATTACTTACTTCTAAGTAGCCTAGATATACTAATATAATTATCCTACTTATACTAGAAGCTTAGTAGAATAACTTTTGTTATAGTATATATAGAATAATGACTAGGTATAGTCGGTGCGATTAGGTCTAAGCTATTTAGCCGAACCCTACTAAACATCGACGATTTACCTAGTTTTTAATTACTTGTAAGTATATAGACTTTAGATAAACTATTATTCCTCCTAGGTACTTATATTTAAGTACCTTCTTAGTAGTTTTATATAGGTATATTAAGCTATATATAAAGTCTTTATTAGTATATATTATAATCTTTTAAATAAACTAATTTTTAGGCCGAACTTAGTATAAAATACTACTTTTCTAAAATAAAATAACTTTATACGCTTTTTATTTAGTACCCTATATTATCTAATAAAATTAGAAGAGATAGAAAGGATAAAAACGTTAAGATAAAGGGATTTTATAAAGGATTTTATTTATTTTATTTAGGGCCTGTTTGGCTCGATTTTTTAGATATAGCAAATGTAGTGCAAAAGTACAACTTTCGCGGATTTCGAAGGAGCTAGTGACTCATGTAAAAGTTTCCTGATATGCACGACATTTGCACCAATCTGACGAAAAATATGCACCACTGTTTGGCTAGCTGCAAAAGTTTTTTATTCTAGCTGTAAATCTTGTACATTTGTACCCCCTCTAGTCCAAAAGCCTACTGCCTTACTTGTGTAGTATCACCCTTGGTGCCCCCTGTACCACTGTACACCCCCCTTAATACTGCTTCGCTCTACGACTATAAATTAGCTGAGGTTTATATTCTGTATAGGGGGATACTAAGGGAGATACTATAGGGGGATACTATAGGGGGATACTGTAGGCGGGCGGATACTGTAGGCGGATAGTATAGGCGGATACTGTAGGGGGATACTGTAGGAGGGGTACCAACGGAGGGAGGGGGGCGGGGGGTACTATAAGGGAATCGAAAGATTTGCAAGGAGATTTGACAAAAGTAAAAAGATCTGGAGCCTAGGAGCTCNTAGATCTTTTATATTCTTATTTTGGTGGTGCAAATCTAAAAAACTTTTGCAACTAAATTAGACGATATTTATAACGAATTTAATTAAGGGCCTGTTTGGCTTACGGTCGTGAAACTTTTGTACCATACAAAAAGCTTTTGTATACAATTCTTTTATAAAAAGATTCGCAACTTTCGCGAGATTTACACAGGTGTTTGTTCCTGTACAATTGTTTTTGGCCAAATTAGCTATAAATCCGTACAAATCTAATTACAAAAGTTTTTAGATTTATACTACTAAAATAAGAATGTAAAAGATGTAAGACCTTAAACCTTCAACTCTTTTTAATTCCTACAATTCTCTTTACAATTCTTTCTATTTTCCTATAGTGTCCTATACAGTGTCCCCCCTACAGTGTCCCCCCTACAGCGTCCCCCCTACAGTACCTATATCNATTTATAGTCGTAAAGCATAGGAGCAAAAAGAGCGCCTATGGAGAGGGGGGTGGAGGGTTATAGTGAAATTGTAGGAGGGTTACTATAGGACTACAGGGGTAATACTAAGGGATGTACGGGTGTGGGCGGGGGTACAGATATATAAGATTTGCACCTGAAATAAAAAACTTTTGTAACAGCTAAACAGTGGTGTATATGTTTCGTTAGAATAGTACAAATTGTATGTAAATCAGGAAACTTTTGCATGAGCCCTTGGGTCCTAGGAATGGTGTAAAAGTTTAAGATTTGCACTACATTTGCACCATTTAAATTCGCGAGCCAAACAGGCCCTAAAAACTTTTGCAGCTATCTAAACAACTGGACAAAAGTCGCGAATCTCGCGAATCTTTATATAAAAGAATTGCATGCAAAAGTTATTTGTATGGTGCAAAAGTTTTACGACCGT
Organism: Hymenoscyphus fraxineus; assembly: GCA_900184765.1. Taxonomy (NCBI): domain Eukaryota; kingdom Fungi; phylum Ascomycota; class Leotiomycetes; order Helotiales; family Helotiaceae; genus Hymenoscyphus; species Hymenoscyphus fraxineus. The sequence goes on from LT855423.1 coordinate 171,959, forward strand.
GAGCCAAACAGGCCCTTATCTTTTAAAGTTTTTATATACTTAATTATACCGAGTTTTGGTATAAAAAGTATAAATATCTTAGACTTAATCGTTAGTACTCTATATAGTAGGATTTATAGTAAATAAGAATAGCCTAAATAGGGCTACTTAGTAAGCTATAGTAGGAGATATATTATACTCTACTACTAGAATATCTACTATATCGCTAGCTATACTATTATAAGCTCTTTTGTTCTACTAATATACTCCTCGCGAATAGCTTACTATATAATATACTAATAAGAGTCTTAGAGGGGAACCTTATATATTACCTAGGAAATTCTTACTTCGATTATTTTATACTCTTTTACCTATCTTTCTATAAGCCTTCTAGTTAGCTCTAATATACCTCTATATAGCCGAAATTATTACCCTACTCTATACTTTATATTCTACTAGATAGATTAGTCTATAATATCGTCGAAGTCTAAGTACTTAGGGTATGCGTTTTTTATTAGAACTTTGTGTTCTTTCCCTTATAGGCTGTGTGCTTATTCTTTGTAGTTTTAGTACTCCTGTAAAGGAGGCGGGGCTGTGGGTGCTTATCCTTCGCTTTCTACTTCTCTATATATGGGCGAATTATAAGCACTTGAAGCCAGCTAGCAAATGCAAAAGAAAAACCAACAATAAGCCTCATTTACGCGTAACGTGTAACGGCTAACGAATGAACAATGAATTACTATTTCTGTTACAGTACGAGACCTCCTGTCCCTCCTGCCTGGCCTGTCTCGGTTGCCCGGGTGGTTGCCTAGCATTCTAGCGGCTTCCACTCGGTCAGGGTCGTCTTATAAGACTCCCTACTTCTCCCCTAGCTAGCTCTTTACTCCTTAGTCCACTTTTTACAGCTCATTCTGACAGTCTCCTGTTTTGTCCTTAACAATTTTATTGCACCTCCCTTTTGAGGGCAAAAGCTTGTAGTGTGATTGTATGAAGGGCAAGGAAAGAAAGATAGAGGCGGAAACTTGCGGGTATTATAAACTCTAAAGTATGTTCTATTGAGACGGTCAGAAAAAGAATGTTGGGCAGCCGTTAAGCGTTAAGCGTCTCTTTACTGAGTCGTTTGTCAAGAGTTGAAGGTCAAAACAAGAGCTTGCAAGGGTCTTTCCCCCACACGCCAAGGAATGGATTCACCCCCACTCCATGCGATTGTGGTCCAGGCTGTGCACTCACCCGCCTAGGACATACCCACCAATTCTCTCATTGAGTCTCGACGCCTTACGTTCTCTTCCCTCTGCTTCCTTTTCACCATGCCTGCTCTGCCCCGATCGAGTCGAAGGCGAGGCGTCATACCAGTCAAGAAAGTACACCCAGATGACATTTGGCGTCGTGCGATGCGAATGATGGGCCTTGAGCCAATTACAACAACAAACAACAAGCAAAGCTCTACCCCAGTACCAGCATCCAAGGCTCCAGCTCCAGCTCCATCGCAAGCTCCACCTGCGATAGCTCCATCAACCCAGCCGACTCAGACATCCCCCACTGAACCCACCATGAAGAAACTCACGATACTGGATCTGCCACCCGAGACGCAGAAGGAGATCATCCAACATGTAAGTCAATTCGTCCGATTTGGAAGCTTCGACCTCGAGGCTGAACCTGAACCTTGGGAGTGGGGCAAATATTGGGAGCTTGAGAACTGACACTTTATCTGCCAGGCCGATACCACCGATCTCATTGCGCTGTCTCTGGTTTCTAAACACTTCCGAGATCTTGCTGCCGAGGAGCTTTATCGGAGCTTCAACATCGTGTTCCCGGATGAGGACGATACCACCACTGATTCCTCCTTCGATGTGCTGGCTTCGGGCCTGGAGACCTTTGTCTCGAGCGAATATGATTATGCGCAATACTTGAGAGAGATCATTCTTGAGCCCTTGTCGGGAGGGGAAAAGGGCGAGCGTGCATACCGATTTTACATGAACGAGTCGAGTTCGGGGAGATTTATGAATACCCTTTTCCTCATGATGCTGCGCAAAGCCCGGTCTTTGGAAACCTTCTCGTGAGTATGCCGTAATGAAGAGTGTATTATTCCAAGCTCTGACATTATATACAGATGGGATATTCGAATTGAATTAACTCGGCCGGTTTTCAAGGCACTGCATCAAATTCGCTCCCTGCAGCATCTCCGTATTCGCATGCAACCTGGTCACTCTACATATCAAGGTCCTCCAGCGATATCAGCCTCAAGCGTTGGGCAGATTGCCAGCAATCCTGCTCCAATACACCTTCCACCACCTCCTCCCTTGGGCCCGCCCGGGTTTGGTCCCCCTTCACATAACCACCCTGGCGCATCAAGCATTCATTATCCATCTAGTAGCTCCAACTCTTTTGCGCTGGGGAACAAGCATGCATCAAAGTCGCACAGCAAAACCACGAAAGCCTTGCTACCCGCTTTGAAAAAATCACCACCAACATTGTCGGGCTTCAAAAATCTGAAGTCTTTGGAGATTTTGGACATGGATACCCTCGATTATGTTGGTGAACTCCGAGCATGCATTCGTAACTCTTCATCAACCCTCGAGACCCTGTCGTTATCATTTTCCGAAACGTTGGCCAAAAAATCACGAAGACCACCTGTACAAGAAGTTCATTCTGATGACGACTCAGAGGCAGAAGATGAATTTGGACAAATTATCCCCCTAGGACCAGCGAATCCAGCAATGCAGTCAAGTTCTGGCGATGGCCAGTCTAAGATTACGAAGGCGCAGGAAGAGAAAAAAAAGCAAGAGGATGTGCTGCAAAAGATCTTTGGGATTGCAACCGCCAAGCGTCCCAAGCCAGTTCCCACGATTGTCAAGGCTCTGGACTCTGAGGCAAAACCCAAGCGTATCAAGGATCCACAACAAAATTTCATCGAAAACCTCGCGCCTATTGCAAAGAAGCTAATGACGCACGTTGAGGCTGGCAGCGATATGAAGTCTGAATCAAAGGCTGTTCTTAAAATGATTGAGCAAGCAGCACAGGTATACATGGAAAATATGGGTAAGACAGCCCAACCAGTTAGTGACGGCAGTAGCCCAAAGCCAACACCTGCTACTTCTACGACAAGCATTGATGGCGAAGATGCGCTTATGAGTGGAGGAGCTTCTGTAGATGGCCCCGGTCTGTTTGATGAACCAGCTAAGGAGCAAAAAACAATCAACGCTGATCCGGGAGTTTCAAATCCCGATGACATTGATATCGAAGCGCCCGAAGCAGACGACCTTGCAGCTGAGATTGATTCCATGGCAGGCGATAATGAAGATGGCGAGGATTCAACTGAGACTTCTGTCGAACCAACAGAATCTAGTGAACCAGTAGAACTGGGTGATGCGAAAGAAGAAAAGCCCCTGGAAATCGACGCAAACCAAAATGAACCTACTGACAATAAGGAAGGTGGCTTGATGCCTCGGCAAGTTCTCCTTGCGCAATCTGTAAATCTGCTTGAGCAGTCTGCCAGTCTCCGTTCCAGTCATACCAAAATCAAAGAGGAAGCTACGTTACTGAAGAGTCAGATGGAGGAGCTAAGAGAGAAGATGAAGAATATTGAGCCTACAAGCGTTGATTATCAGATACTTGCCCAAAGCGAAGCCAGGTTCAGAAAGGTTTCCGACCGTGTAATGGACTTGACGCGCAGTATAGAAGAGCTCAGCATGCAAGTGGAGGAAACCGAGTCAGAGGCACGTTCTGAGACTGGCTCAAAATCATCTGGAAAAATGAGCGAGTACGTACGCAACACTAGAGGCCTCAGTCTGACCACTCTTGCTATTTACCTTATTCCAATCAAGGCACAAATACTATCTCGGGGAGTTGATCTGAATGTTTTGCAGAACATCACCCTTTTGAACGTTGGCCCGCAGGTTTCGTTCTGGAATATTCTTGCCAAAGAAAATGCAATCTCTCCGCTTCCTCTGAACAAGATCTATACTGACAATGTCACTCTGCCATTCTTGGGTTTTATCCACCAGCTAGACAGCGTGACCGAATTGTTATTGCTGGAGAAACAGAAGGGAAGGGTGGAGACCACAGCAGCTAAGACAACGGTCTCCATTGAACATATCCGAAAAGCTCTCCGAAAACACGTCGGCTCGTTGAAGGTGCTGATGATTAGGCATGACTCCGGCGCAGACTGGGATTTGAACGTCAAGGCGACGATGATGTTGTGCCAGCAGGCAACGGAGTTGGAGGAGCTATCAGTGACCTTTGGACCTAAAGTAGTGGTGTGTATCAGAAATCTCTCATCCTGATCTGCATACTAACATCTTGCAGCATACGCTTCTTCAATTCATTTCAGGGCTGACTTCGCTCCGCGCTCTTCACACAAATTACTTCCGCCAAGAGGATCAGTGCCAATGGGTTCGAAACAACTTTGGCAAGTTCCTCATCGATACAGTATCACAAAATCCCCAAATGAAGCTTGAGTACCTTGCTCTGGACCAGAGTGTGGAGCGCCTCGTTCGTCGGTCCAAAGAAAAGCCATTGAAGAAGATATTTGATAAGAAGGGTAAAGGCAAGGCAAAATCTTCGGATAACGCGAAAGCCCTGGCGGAAATGATACTAGGGCCAAGCGGCACTTGGCCAGATGGCGGGGCCATTAATAATGGTGGTCAGTCTGGTATAAACATGCCAGGTAATGATGATTGGCAATTGAGCTCTGATGAAGAAGAAGACGCCAACGCGGGACCAATTGTTGGGAAGCTGGGATTGAGAGTTGAAACGATTGATGGAGTTCGATTCTGTGATGTGCCGGACGTGCGAATCTTTGAGAAGGATGTGGTTGGTGGGCGTCTTTAATGAGGTTACTTGGTCATTCGGTTCTGGAAACCGGGGGTTACGGTGTTGTTGTTTTTTTTGCGCGGGGAAAACATGGGATTTGCACGGACAGATGGATGCTGCATGGAGTTCTTTCTTTTTACCGTACCATGAGCGAGGGCGCACGTGAAGGAATGGAATTGATTGTTGATACCTGGAGTGCGAGATTGCACGGGGGTGGACAGAACTATCTATGGGATACATAGTAGGTAGGTAAATGGGAGAGTTGGTTGGGTTAATCCAGTGGCTGGGAAGGAAGGATATGTGATTCTTTTCTTTTTCTTTTTCATTGGGTTTTTTTGCCTTGCTCTTTCGTATAGTAGGGAGATGAGGCATGTATGTATGAAAGTGGAATGAATGACGTTATAGTTTCATGGAATTTTTCTTGTTGTGGGGATAGGGATGGGGATGAGAATTATGAATGGTGGTAGGTTTATGTGTTGTTTTTGTTGTTGTTGTATGTAGGTAAGTAAGATCTGGCTGTACACACTGTAATTTATAAAGAAATTCTTTCTTCTACTACAGCTAACCAGGTTACCTTTTAGTAGAAGTTAAGTGGGATATTCGTGATTGTATTTGTAACTGGATTTGTATTTATATTTGTATTTGTATTTGTATTTGTATTTGTATTTGTATTTGTATTTGTATTTGTATTTGTATTTGTATTTGTATTTGTATTTGTATTTGTATTTGTATTTGTATTTGTAT